>JAJOOS010028703.1:0-14788 GCA_029582725.1 Solanum chiquidenum | reverse complement strand
GGGGGTAGTACACTGCAAATTGCAATGCAAGAAGATGAAAAAAGGTACAGTCTTTGATTTCATTTTGAGATTTTCTTTCATTGATTGGGGTAGGAGACATTGCTTTACAAACAGAAAGGAATCGTCCTCACATACATCTACCTTTTAAAAAAATAAAATCAAAGTATAATATTTTGACGGAACACATCGACAGTCTTTTGAATTTGTATTTTATGTAGCAGTAATATTTTGATTTATACTTTTTTTTCTAAATGGTTTCATAATTAGACATTGAACGGTTGAACCTCTTTCATATGATGAAAATTGTTTGTGTATTGAGCATTATTTGCTATGCACCATTCATGATGCTGTCGTAGAAACGACTTTATTTGAAAACGATATAATAATAGTGCAAATACATTTTATACTTTTAACCCAATTTAAATCGGAGAAGCTTATTCAATGATTATTTGAAAACGATACATTTCATACTTCTAATCCAATTCAAATCGGAGAAGCTTATTTAATGATTATCGCTAATTGCTTTTAGTCCCAAATTTTTTAGATTGTTTTTTCTACATAATTCCAACAAAGATTAAAAAAAGTTCGAACAAATAGCAGCTTCCATGTAAACATTATTTCTTATATTCCTTTCCTATTTATGTTAATAATCTTTTCTTTTTTGTTAATCCAAAAGAATAATATATTTCTATGATTATATAATTTATCATTTTACAAAAAAATGTTTAATTTTATGGTCTCAGATTAAAATATATTAAATGTATAAAAATGCTTACCGTCTTAAATTATATCTTATGTGAAAAATTAAAACTATAGTTTTCAAACAGGAAATAGATATTCTTTTAAGCTCGACTAAATATAAAACTAAAACAAACACGATTTGTATCATGTAAATAATTGTAATAGAATTTGAAATTTTCATTTTATCTTAATTTATGACCATATATTTTTCTATGAATTGCTTTAAATCATAATTTCTTTAAAAAATAATAATTTAGATATTGTGTTGGTGTATTATACCATAAATATAATAAATTACCGTTGAAATAAAATGACAAAAATGAATAAATAAATCTTTAGATTGAGGCGCGGATATAAAAGAGATTCAAGCCCACTGCGACATAATCTACACCGATCCAGCAGTATCACTCTTGACTTGTCCCCTCCAAGATACAACAACCCAACAACATCGTATAACTCAAATAACTCCGGATTAGTTGAAGAGTCCAAAGCTACACAAGAGAACACCTTCTTCAACATATAATTACTCTCTTGTTTGTATAGTGAATATAGTTGAAGACTTAGATTATTTTTCTATGTCTCAATTTTTTCTTTCACTACACTAACCTCAATATAAACTTTTCACCTTTTCTTACTCTATTTCTCTTCCACTTTATCATCAACCCAAGAAAGACCACTATTGATGAATTTTTCCTTGAAATAGATAAGAAGATAATGGATAGTAAATTTGATAAGTGAATGACCTATAAGTTACATAGGTTACATGAATAAAGAGGTAAAATAATGGTTGGAATTAGTGATAGATCATGTCAATAATGGTTACAAGAGCTACACCAAAATAGTAACCACATTCTTATCAACTTATACCCACTAACATATACACTTAATATTTTTATTTTAATATTTAAATACATAAACACCAATATATCGTACCCAGTCAAACACATTTCCGAAAAAGTATAAAAGAGATTAGGTAGATGTCCCCACGTGCGTTAGTAATTTAGTGTCAAAGAGACAGAAGCAGACCCAAACGGTTCGTCTGGTTACGTATTGGACATATATAAAGCTGATTATTGATTGCCCCCCAACCTCAATCCACCCACCCCCACTTTTTCGTATTGATGTTTGATAAAATTTGAATTTATAAAAAAATATTTTATTGTCGACATATATAATAGAATTTTGAAATTTTTAATTAAAGATGGTAAACGCTCCCTAACAACTGGTAGTAGTAGATAAGATTCTTCTTTGTGATGTTGTGACAAGTGGCATGTATTGGGATGGAGAGTATTATTATATATGTGTTCAATTGAAATATGTGTTAATTTTTTATATGGAATAGAAATAATTAAAATTTTCTATAAAAAAAAAATTGACCTCATAATTTTGAAAATGTAAGGAGTTGAACGGTAAAAACATAAAAGTTGAACTTATAAAATTTGAATTTTGAATTTATGTAAGGTGGAGTCATGAATAGGAGGGTAAAGTGAAAAAAAACTTATGTTCCAACTTAAATTTGAACTTATTAGATATTTAACGATCAATTCTGTTATTCAAAAAAATTATCAAAAGAGAAATGACATAGGGTGAGAAGACAATTGAAGACCGATCATGTTATTCCAATTAAATATCAAAAGGATTCGAAAAGGAAAGCAAAATAATAGTTATATGATCAACGAATAAATAAATTGTGATCACATAACAACACAAAAACTACTTAGAATAAGAAAGTCCCTCATCAGTAAAACATAGGAAAGCCATTGGATATCTAAGCTTATATACTAATGAAACATTTTAAAATCGTGTAAATTTATATTTAAAACAAATAATATCACTAGCGAATTAGATTGTTACCACATATGTGAAGCCAATTGAGAATGAATACAACCATATTTTAAGGGGTGAAAAAATAGAGGAAGAAGTGAATCCAAATATAAATTCTATGGATCATACAATTAAAATAATGTAATTAATATGTCAGAGTTGTTAGTGAGCATTACATCAGCTAACTCAGAACTGAAAATATTGTCCTTTTTCCCACTGCAAAAATAATTTTTCCTATCTGCACATAGATTTTCCATATCTCTATTTTAACAATACTCCATACTCTATATATCATGCAAAACGGTTACTATTTTTTTACATACACATAAGTAGCATAACCTGACAATGTAATATATTATGAGTATAATTTCATGAGTTATGGTAGTTTAAGTGTCATATTTATCGATTACTAATACTCCACCGGACTCAATTTATGTGATTTTATTTGTTTTGATACGAAATTTATGAGAGAAAAACTTTTGATTTAAAGCAAGTTATAAATATTTATGTGGCTAATAATTAATCTCATTAAAGATAAAATAAACATTTTAAAGTTAGAATAGTACGTATGGTAGAAATTGTCTTTGCGGTGATCTAATTATATAAATATCATTTATATTGTTAGAGCGTAGGATTTCAACTCAACTTAATATATTGTCTAGTGCAATTGAGGTTTCAAATCCATTTTGAAATTTACGAGCATCTTTCTTATCATATCAAATAATAATGATATGTGGTGTCGTAAGGTGTTGGATTAAGTTCTCCAATGAGTGCAATTCTTATGTTTAGTTATCATCGTTGAGTTTAGAACTCTGAACAAACTGTTCGTAATAAGTCAGAGAAAAAATCAGGATAATGTCAAGTCATCATGCCTCAAAATCTATCTCAATGAGAATAAAAAGATGTCTACCTATCGTGGATGATTTTTCTTCACCATTTATGATTTCCCTCTTGAATTTGCGTTAGCTAGTTAAAAGTGTTTTACTAGGGAGAGGAATTAGACTATGAGTGAAAGGCCTTAGTAAAAGATATATTTCAAAGTTATTATTCATATATTGTATTATGATAATGAATATACCACATTAATTCGAGGTTTGGAATGACCTTGTGCTAAAGGAAACATTTCATTTTCCATAACAATAACAAATATTACCATGACTACAAATTTAGAGAGACACAATAAATGTCGCCTTAATCTGCAAGGAAAATGAACTTTGCTCCTTTGTGCGTTGAGTTAATTTCTTGAGTTTTCACACCTAATTAGCTTTAACTAGATACCAAGGCTAAAGGATCAATTTGAAGTCTATTACATATTTTGTAAATTAAATAATTTTTCGAGTAAAGAATTCACTCCCTTGAAGCCCATAACTCAAGAGATCATGATATATATTTAAGGCAAATTACAGAAATCACATACTTTTAAGACAAAATTACAATTTATCCCTCAAACGGATACAATAATATAAACGATGATACATTAATCTGATGCTCGAGATACAATAATATAAGCGCGAGATGCAATAATATAAGCGTTGATACATTAATATGATGCGCGAGATGCAATAATATAAGCGCTGATACATTAATATGATGCGCGAGATACAATAATATAAGCGCTGATACACTAATCTGATGCGCAAAAATGAGGGATTTTGGAGATTTGTAAAACTTATAGGGAATAATAGTAGTAATAAGTAAACTAAAATGTGAGATTTCTGTAAGTTTTTCATTTAGTTATTACAGACAAATCTTTTAACTTTAACTACTTCATTTCCTTGCAGAAAGCCCACCTTCTTGGGCCTTAAAGCCCAAGAGACCAGCAACGTTGATACTACTTCAAAAGGCCCATAAACTATTGCATACCCAAGTTCTTTTGATTTTTTTTTTTGGACCAGTTACTTTTAGCAAATGGAAATGTGATTATATTTTCGAAATGAAAGTTTAAACTATTGCATACCCGAGTTCTTTCGATATTGTCAAAGTACCATCTTCCGTTTCTCAAACTATTGTACACCCAAGAAACTAAATAAAAGTATTATTATTATTATTATAAATAAAAGGTAAAATAACTAAAACCTCTTAAACTTGTCAATTGGCTAAACTTTCATTATGTTTATTCAAAAAAAATAAAAATCACAAGGGATCATTTGTTCATTTTCCCTTTTCACAACTTCCTAAAGCACAACATTTGTTCGGTTACAAGGGATTGACAAAAATATTTTTAATTGGCTTAAGTCAATTGGTTCCAACAATGTGGCATTTGAATTACATGAAGTGGAAACCCTATAATAGGTACCAGACACTGGATGAAAAAACAATGTAGTTGCTCGATCTGAACTACTTAATCCGCGTGCTAGATTGATCATCCGTAGTGTATGCACAAACTACTTCTACCATGTAGATTATCCACACTTCTTTTGGACAGTGAAACTAGGTAATCTGGTCCAAAAGAGATCAATCATGAGGGAGGACGAACCTCAACTTCACCTCGTTTTTCCAATTTTCAACCTCCCTGCCATAACATGAGAGATATTTGTATTTAGAACAAAAATTTCCTCTTTTATAATAACCACAAAGAGCATCAAAATGAACTATTAATAACAGAAAGCAAAGCGAGAAGTTTAGATACATATCGAGGTATGTACCTCTACTTATGACCTTTGTTTCTTAGAAGAGGAACAACTGGCTTCTTCATGATGTTCACTATCGTCGTATCTGATCCTCCTTATCCCAATGGAAAGTTCTGTTGGTGGTTCATCATTGGTCTCAACAAGCTCAGATTCATCTTTATAGAACAAACGAAGTCCACACTTCAATTCTTCAGGAAAAGATAACATAATGTGCCCATAGTCATTTGGTGTTTTACCATTTGCGTTAGATGTATCCCATATGCCAGCAAAAGGTACCAAGAAAAACTGAATCTTAGAATATTTATATTCTGAATGATTGGATAAGACAAGTTTCTGGGTGATACACGGCATCCCTTCAGAACTAATAATCAATTGAGCCGTGTTTTGAATTAAACTTCCAGAGTAACATACAGCAAATCCCAAGAAGTTATCTGATACATACCAATTTTCAGGCAAATTGACTGAAACACTTTTATCCATTCCCTGATGGTGGAACCAACTTGGGATATTACTCCCCCGACTCGTAAACACTCTCAACGACAAGGAATCTGAAGCAGAGATGAATGATGAGATATTTTGAAACAGTGAATTACAGATCAAATCATTGCGCCAATCTGCACATATTGTATCTAATTGCGGTGGAAATTCTGGCAGCTGTGTAAGCCTCGTGCAATCTACTAAGTACAAGAACCGAAGAGCACTAAGTTGGGCTATACTTTGAGGCAAATGGTCAAAATTATCTCCCTTGAGATGCAACTCTTTCAAAGAAGATAAGTATCCAATATCTTTCGGAATTCTTCCATCTATGAAATTGGAGGAACTGAGCTCCAAAATTTCCAATGAGAGTAACCCGCCATTAATTGGAGGAAACACAAAGTACACTTCATCTTCTGTTTTAATTTTTACAAACTTCAAGGATTTAAGCTTGTTCAAGCGGACAATGGAAGATGGAGGTCGGGAAATTAGAGTACATGTAGCATCTAGTTCCTCCAAATTTTCTAAATCACCTATCTCTTCGGGCAAGCTTTTAATTGTTAAGCAGTACGACACATTTAGCTTCACCAAACCTTTCAACTTAACAATGCTGCTTGGAAGTGCTTCAAGATTTTCCATGCCACTCAAATCTAGCTCTGTGAGATGAGTTGGGTACTGAATAGATGATGGTAGTTCCCTTATCCCACTGTTTGCTGAGAGAATCACTAATTCCGGCTTCATTGTTCCCGGGAATTCTGGAAATTCCATTAAACTATAGCAAGATTGTAGATCCATAGATTCAAGAGATTTTATGTTAACACATGGAAATTTCCAAAGCTTGTTACACCAATTCAAATTTAACTCAATGAGTTTTTCGCAATATGCTAGAGAATAGTGAACCTCTTCAAGCTTACTACAGTACTCCAGATTCAAATACTCCAAATTTGGCATCCCCGTGAAATCTGGTGTTTGCACCAGGCTTTTAGATAAGCTGAGATCTAGCTTTCGTAGAGACGGCAAATACTGCTATTCAAAATAGAGAAAGAATGATCTTTGTGTTTAATTTACCCCTTAGACCAAAAATGAATAAAGACATTTGGCTTATGAGAGTCTAACACAATATTTTATTTTTATATGAAAATTACATGTTCAGAAACTAAATAAAAGGTAGGGTATTTATAACCCTTCAGACTTGATATGTTTTATTCGATACACACTTAATCGGCACACTATCTTAAATATCCCCTATATATACTTGACTATTTACTATCATTTATCTCTTGAACATTGATGTGGAAAAGAGTGTGAATACACTCTTCTAGGTGCGTGAGTGAACAGAAAAATAGAGGGAATAATTTTAACCCCAATTTATGTTTTTTAATTATTTTTAAATGAAATTTCCCCTAGTTAATAGGAGTGCTTAATATATCATTAGAATAAGTACAAGAGGGGGTTTGACTTAACCTCAACATACAACACAAAGGAAAGGAGGGTTAGGAGATGGCTATCTACACACTAAACCCCCACATTTATGTTTTTTTTTATTATTTATTCTCTAGTTGTAATGTAATTACTGTTTATTTTAATTTTTTTTCTTTTGGTGAGAGTATTTAGCTGTTAATTGTAGATCAAATATCAAGAATATGGCTTCTAGACAACTATTAAAAGGGGAATGAGTTTACCCGATGGATTTTATGGTTTAAGAGTTATGTGGGTGTCATTTGAATTTAACACCGTTACTTTTGAACGGATTTTATTAAGGAAATTAAAAGTGCTCCACTTTAGCAAAATGAAGGGATTAAAAATGTTCATATAATATTTGAAGACCAAAATGAACCTATTCCTAAAGATATGGTATATTTTTAGCCCAAAATCCAATGTATGAAACCTTAATCATCATTCAAGAAGATAGGAGTATAGAATGAACTCCTTCGATAAGTATTCATTTCGTCCCACTACATAAAACCTAGGATTAGATTCATATTTTTGTAGGTAAATATTTGAATGATCAGTTTTTAAATTGAGCTTCTTAGTTAAAATAATGAAGCAAGCTTTGAAAGAAAAAACATAACGATATTATAGTTTTAATTTTGTCCACAATTTTATGTAAGGAATGTCCAATTGTCTTTTTATATATTTAGTAAAAATAATAACTCTATGTGAGAGAAGGTGATAAGAAGAACACATTGTTCTATTCAGTAGAAATATTATTGCAGCTAAACTAAGAACATCTTAACATATGACGTTGAAAGAAAAGAAAAAAAATTGTACTATTGCACATGAAATTATCGTGATGAACCTCTCAACTTTACCTGCAATACAATTTCTACTAAACAAAACAAGATGTTTTTCTTCTCACATTCTCTCATATAGAGTTATTATTTCTACTAAATATATAAAATGACGATTGAACATATCATACATAAGTTATGGATAAAATCAATGTTAAAAAATAGGCAAAATTTTGAAGGAGGACCAAAAGTGCACCAATATTGCAAACATGAGGGACTATTAGTGCTCCATGTGAAACTCAAGGATGACTTTGAGCCTTAACCCAAAGATGAGGGACTATTTTGAGCCTTTCCTCTTTTAAAAGTGTATGTTACATTAAATCCATCAGAAAATAGATGGTAAGGGTATTTTGGTTGTCAGAAGTAAATGAAGGATTAATTGAGCTATACTTGTTAGTTTATGGACAATTTTAGCCCTTTTTCATAGTAATAATATGAAAACTCAATATTGTATAACATATATTAATTTGAGTTTATGGAATTAATAACTTATTTCATTTAAACACAAACACCATAATTCTAGGACAAGTAAACATAGAAAGTAGAAAAAAGTGGTAAATATACACCTTAACTATGTGATTTGAAATGATGCATATATAACATGAACGTTTAACAAATGATGCATATTTATTATTTTCATTAACAATTAAATTTTAATTTCTAAACAGTTACATGGCTTTTTAAAAAATTACTCACTCAATTTTTACCCCTCTAGACCCTAATCCAACTAAAGAACTTTATTCAGACCTGACTCAAACTCATCTTATGTCTGAGTAGAAGATGGATTAGGTTTTTATTCATTTGGGTCGGGTCTAGAGGGGGCAAATAAATGAGTGGGGTAATTTTTTAAAGCCACATGATATTAATATATTCGTTTCAAATTGCAAAGTTGAGAAGTATTTACCCCTTTTCCTTAGAAAGTAGCTTAAATAAAATGGTACCTTTGTTTCTGTCCATAAATAATGCAGCGAACTCCAACGGAGTTCAAGATGAACAAGCTTTTCTGGTTTAAAATTTTCTGGCAATGACTTCCAAGAATAGTGATTCCAGACTAACCAACGCAAGTTATTGGACAGGTACTCAATAGAGTCATCATGGCGATCTAAGTCGTAGGAAACATCCTCCTCTTCTGAATCATTCGAAGAGGGAGGTGAAGAGAAGAATTTGACAAAACCATCAAATATGTGTAATATTCTAAGCCTTTTCATTTTTTTCATTGCCTCATTATTAAAGCATAGTTCTTCAAAGCAACTAAACCAGATTACTTCCACTGCCATGGTCCCCTGATAAAAAGATCATGAGTCAACTAATCATAACTTCACATGTCGTGTAAAATAATGTAAGTAACTTTTTTTACTCCTCGCATGCAAATATTCCTCATGTTTTGTATTAGTATTTATTATTGCACTTGAAAGTTGTTGAAGAGCACCATTAAAAGATTTAAGGTACAATATAAGTCAGATATTTTTTAAGAAATATATACGTCGATTACCAGAAATGTTTTGTGCAAATATTTCTAATTTCTAATAAAAAATAATACTGTACTTTTTTTGACAAGTTCTTTAGCATCAAACTATTTGCTTGATGAATTAGCTATGTTAGGCAATTGATGTTACTTTTGCTTCTTTTATTGAAAAATAAATAAAGTAAAGTAAAGTGCTAAATGGCGTACCTGTAAGAATATGAAGCAAGAGGAACAAATAATTGGAATTGATTGGCACTATAGTCTTTGGAATATAAAAATTAGAAATTAAATAGTATTGCATTGTTTAGCTTACTTACTGTATAGTCTATCATCACTTTTTTGAAATCTTCAGCATCCCATATTCTGCTACGTTTTTGCGGAAGTTTTTGCATTTTCACCACATATCTACCCATATCTCTAATTAAATCGTGCATTTCAATTCTATCATTTTCAGAGATGAACACAAGAGATTTATTAATTAGAACATTCAATCCGTATTCAGCTCCAAAATCACAACTCTCAAGAATTTGTATGACTTCTTTTCTTTTATCTCCACGGAAGAAGCATGCGATATCTAGAAATATCTCTTGCTCTTCGGGCTCCAACCCATCATAACTTATTTTGAGTTGTTTAGCAATTTCTGAATTAGAGTTTTTCTTTATTTGCTCTACAGTTATTCTCCACAAAGTTAGACCTTTTTTATGCAATAAAGAACCCCACACCTTGAGGGCTAAAGGGAGGCCTTTTGCCTGCTTTACTATCTCCAATGAGAACTTCTTAAAACTTTCATCTGGAACTTCTTTTTTAAAAGCATGCTTATTGAATAATTGCATAGCTTCATAATCAGGTAGTGTAGAAACTTCGTATATCGCATCATCCTTCTCTATCAAATGTTTGTTTCTAGTTGTTACTATAACTCTACTGCCATTACCAAACCAACCAACATCACCTGCTAAATACTCCATATGATCACTGTGATCTATATCATCAAGCACAATTAGCACCTTCATAGCCCAAAGTTTGTTCGGAATCATGTGCTTCCCATCAAGCATATTATTGACGTAATTATCTTTTTTTCTTAACAGTTCAGAGAGAAGGATATTTTGTAAAGAATGCAATTCATTCTTTTTTGCATTTTCTTTAACATCTGCAAGAAAACAAGAAGCTTCAAATTGATAAGATATAGTATCAAAAATGGCTTTTGCTATTGTCGTTTTACCGACTCCGCCTATTCCCCAGATCTCTAAAATCCGAACATCGTTGATTTCCATTTGAAGTTTGGATTTTAGTTTCTCTAAGTGAGCATTTATTCCCACAACATCTTGCAAAAAAGATAAAGAATAAGCATGTGTGCAAAATTTGGAAGAGATGCGATCTACGATCTGTTGAATATACTCTGATTCAATCCTACATAAAGAAGAAGATTGATAGTTTAGGAGGACTTTTATGTATCCTCTCTAATTAAATTGATAGTACTATGCCTTCTTAACAATAAAAATATATATACTCTACCATCTAAATAATAATCAATGAAATTATATAGTGTTTGAATGGAAATTATTCCATTTTTTCATTAAAAGTAATTGTGTGTATTAAACTAACCCGTTACGGATATCATATCCGTTTAGATTTGCGGCAGCAGTTAGGGCAGTTCTCCATCTTTGCACCTCCTGCATCCCCTCAATATCATCCTTATACTTGAATTCATGTTCGGCAAATGCTGCTCCAAAGCTTTCTCTTTGGTTTCGAACATGTGATGGATCCACATCATAAAAGATCGGTATGACTGTTTGTCCATTTTCTTCATCTTTGCATTCCATGATTTTCACTAGTTCATTCAAGCACCACCTAGATGTAGCATAATTCTTTGAGAAAATGATAAGTGCAACTTGAGACTCTTCGATAGCTCTCAAGAGTTCTTTTGAAATTGAATCTCCATGCTCTAGCCTTTTATCATCTTGAAAGGTGCTTATTCCCCTATTTTTCAAACCTTCATACAAGTGACCCGTAAATGTTTTTCGAGTGTCTTCACCTCTGAAACTTAGAAACACAACGTACTTCCATCGAGGACAATACTTTGAATTACTCGCAGAAGAAGAAGAAGATGCCATAGATTCGATTAATTGTCTGAAAAAGAAAAATAAAATTATATGGATGAGATCAATTGATGCTATTTTGGACAAAGTTATATACAAGAAAGAAGAATTAAACTAGTACCACTTGAAACGTGAAAGCTTGTATGAAAATTCGCTTTACTCAGTCTTCAACAATAAAAATAATCTAAATAAAATTCTGTCACCAGACAACAGCTGACTTTGTAAAAGGACAACGAAGAAGAGTTGACAAATTAATTAAAATGAACAAATTAATTTATTTGTTTACTGTTGCCCTTTTTCCACCAACAAAAGCCATCAAAAAATTAAAATAATAAATTGAGAAGGTCCGAATTTATCCTTATAGCTTATGAATATTTACTTTTATCCTCAATATTATAAAATCATAATTAAATAGATGATTTGAAATGAAGCAATAGTACTTTAATGCTCACGCTTAATTCAATCAATTTAATACAAGAGTTAAAGGACATTCATATTCTCCTTCATTATTTATAGTCTATAAATGTTTTTTTTTCCTTTCTTTTCCTCCTTATTTTCTGGTTTATTGTTTATATATTAATAAAATAATGATTATCAACATATTATATCATTTTGCTCCAGTACTATCATATCATGTAATATATCATACTTATTCTAAAAGTGAAAAGTTGAATTACCCAACTTATTTTAAAAGTAAAAAGTTGAATTATCAAATTGTACATTAAAGTTAAACGGCCATTTTATCCTTCAAACAATTATATTATTCAAAAAAAATTAAATGCAAAAATATAAATTCACATGCATATTTCATACAATAAAAAGAAAATATTTGAATTTTTTAAATAAAGATAATGACTGTAATTTTGTATAAAACGTTGGTGGTTCAAATTAATTGTTATCCTCAAATAACCCTCCCCTTTTTTTTTAAGTGATGGAAATTAAGTATGTAAAATTGTTTGATGCCAAACTAGAATAGTTGTCATATTTAATTTGCACTACTCATAATTTTTTGGCTATAATAAAATCTTGTAAGAAATCATGATGAAGACCACTCCTAATGGTAAACACAACTACTAGTAGTTGTTAGGGTTGTTCATGATTATGGTTATACAACTAAACCGAACCGCAATTCGAACCAAACTGATTAAAAAAACCGATATTTGGTTTGATTTGGTTAGGTTTGGTTTTAAATTTTGAAAATCCGATATTATTTGGTTTGGTTTTGGTTTTACTAAAAATTAACCGCTAAAATAACCAAACCGAACCGAGAAGTTATATATATAAATTTTATAATTATTTATAAATAAAATATTAGTATTTTTATAAATTTTAATTAACTTAAGTCTTTAATTTTACTATTTTCTGAAGCCCAACACTTAAATTTTAGACCAACTATTATAACCTTAAGTCTAAATCCCTCAATATTCATTACTTTAAAGATCACACTTTCTATGCTCTTTATAAATTTTTCTAACGCAACATTGAATAATTTAAAGCTCAAGCTAAAGAAGATGGTAATTGATTAGTTTTGACTATGAAATATTGGTTTTTTTTAGAAGTAATTTCTCAATATTTTAAGGTGTAATTTTATTGAAAAGTCTATTGATAAGATGTTGAGATCTCCAGAATATTGAACCAACTTTATGTTATTGACAATGAGTTTTTTTAGTTTCTGAAACTTGGTACATTGAATGAATCACTTTGTTCGTAATAGCTTATTTGTGAATTATTCACGTATCAAGTGTTTGTGTGTATCGAGATGCATATGTCCTCAACAAACTTATTACTTTCGAACCGAAAAAAACCGATAAAAACCTAACCAAACCGAACCAAACCGACAGCTATTTTTTGATTTGGTTTGGTTTGGTTTTAGAAATTTAAAAACCAATTTAAATTGGTTTGGTTTTGGTTTTAACTAATAACCGATCCAAACCGAACCATGAACACCCCTAGTAGTTGTAGAGTATTGGACTCCCACTCCTTCTCAGATGCTTATTGTACTTGATAAATAATTCGGTATTCGAGAAATATCAAATACTAAATAATACTAATTTCTCATATCAAACTTAAACTCGAATACCATGATTCTAAAATTTACTCTCAAATACCAAATAACAAAAAAATTCCATTTTTAATATTTCATGCCTAGCCCTACTTATTGGTTCTACTCAATGCTTTTGTCCGGTTTGCTTCAAGACCTTACACAGATACAATAACATGCAAGTGAGTTCTCAAATTCTTTCTTCCTCGTATGTTTTTGCCTTCTTATCCCAAAACAGATTTTCAGTGGTAGAGGGTGTTTGGATCGACTTAAAAGTTTGACGACTTCTGAAAGTGTTTGACAAATATAAAAATAACTTAAAATAAGTCAAAAATGACTTAAAATAAGTTAGGAAGTGTTTGACAAGATTAAAAATAACTTAAAATAAATATAAAATGACTTAAAATAAGTTAAAAATAAAAAATAAGCCTCCCCCTACTTTTTACTTTTTTGACATTTTATTTTTGAATTAAAAGCTACTCTTTTTTTAAAAAACCAATCGAAACGGCTCTTATTGAATCTTGTTGAATTTCTGCATATATATTTTTGGCAAACGAGAGAGCGATGATCAATATTAATGGTGTAATTGCATCACAAAAAACATATGCAGTATATATATATTTGAGTATGTCATATAGCTCCTCAGAGCTTGTTCTAATAAAATGTAGTATTCCATAAAATTTATGAGAAGACTTTATTATGTGTTCAATTGGAACAAAACATAATTTGAGGTTTAACAGAGGGCAAAACACTAGCCCAACTTTAACTCTCAAATATCAGAGCACATGACTGGTAGATAACTCTTCCCAGGTTCAACAGCAAGGAGGAAACTACAATAGCAACCTTCAAGGTTCAACCAACTGTCACTCAACAAGCTTCGAAAGTACACGTTTGACATAAGATTTTCGAGTATTTATAGAGTCAGATAACGGAATACCAACAAGAAATTAGACAATAAAGTATAACGATTTTCTACAGATGTGGAGAAGCACATCTTTCAGTAGAACCAGTCTGGGATCGAGCTACTTATAGAAATGTAATACCACTAAGGGTGTGTTTGGTATAAAGGAAAATATTTTCCATGGAAAATGTTTTCCTGGAAAACAAGTTGATTTTTGACTTATTTTCTCATGTTTGGTTGGTGACTAGAAAATATTTTTCGGAAAAGATTTTTAGTGTTTGATTTATGAATGAAAAATGTTTTTGAGAAATATCTTTTATTTATA
>JAJOOS010028702.1:0-15073 GCA_029582725.1 Solanum chiquidenum | reverse complement strand
TATAAAGCGAGAGAAAATTGTATATATACATATATTTTCGTTCCCCTCTCCCAGATCTCGCTCTCTCACTTTATACAAAAACCACAAATTGTATAAAATGCGTTTGTGTTTATATAAAGCGAGAGAAAATTGTATATATACATATATTTTCGTTCCCCTCTCGCCACTCTCCCAGATCTCGCTCTCTCATTTTATACAAAAACACAAATGTATAAAATGCGTGAAAATTGTATATATACATATATTTTCGTTCCCCTCTCTCCCCTCTCCCAGATCTCGCTCGCCACTCTTCGAGATTTTGCTCGCTCACTCGCCTCTCTCACTTTATACAATTGATTTTTTGTATATGTATACCAAAGCAGATTATACAACTGCTTTCTTTTGTATATGTATAGCGAAATATACATATTTATGTTTGCTATGGAGCGTAATTATGCAAAGTTTGCTATAGCATACAAATATGAATTTTGTGTTTACTATATGTGAAAGTTGCTCTTCTTTTTATCATATTGATATGCAAGAAATTGGAGTTTATAGTACTTTTCGTATAGTTTTTGAATATTCAATTTTTTTTGTTTAAAATATCGAATTAATGTAATCTAATTTAATTTTGAAAATTAGTCAATGAGTATGAAATACTAGATGATTTGTAATTGGTGGTAAAAGAAAGTTATTGTCCTTCCTAATAAGTTTGTCTTAAAGGGTTAAAAGTCAACCAAAAATTTGAAATATATCGAACCTAAAAAACTCAAACCAAATTCAAACTTATTTGAATTGTAATTTCTTTCAATTCAAAAATCGAAAATTTAATTCGGTCTGAACATCCGCTCTTACTTTGGTATTTAAAAAGTGTTACTAAAATTTTATCATACATCTTATTGTAAAATTTACTTGAACATTTTTTTATTCTCTTTTGTAGATTAATCATTCTCTTTTATCATGTCATTTCATATACGATGAAGATCCTTAGTCGATAAATTCTTTTCTACCTTTTCTTTTTATCCAATTGTATTTTTTATGAAAGTCGTTGTAGAGAATATGTGATAACCATAATGGGTGGAGGGAGGACCAATTTATAGAGGTTATGACTTAATCTGGTACATCCATCAAGTAACCAATGTACGGACGAGATCTATTCCTTATTAAATATTATTTATGGTATTACTTGAATTCCAAGTAAACTTGGGACATAAGTAAGAAATAATTAATAAATATTTAGTAACCAAATTGTAAATTATAATGTGAAATGTTTGGAAGAAATTATTTTCAAAAATAAATAAATAGCCGCAGCTGTTTCTTTGCTGGGATAATTGCATAAAAAGCTACTAAAAATTTGTTAAAAAATGAGACAAAGTGATCTCATCGAAAGTAACCGGCAGGCCGGCCTTTTTCTATTTAGCAACACTTCACCTGACACAAGACATAACATAATCCAAAAATAACAACGATATTATTGAGGTGAGCGTAGAATGTATGCAAATCTTACTTTTATTTCATGAAGATAAATAAGTTGTTTAATAAGGACCCTCGATCAAATACAATAAATTTTTTTTAAAAAAAAAGACGAGAAAAAAAAAAATGACAACTAATAAGGTATAACATATAAATTATAATCCCTTTTGTTTTTAGCACACCCTTAATAAGAAAAGAGTAGTATTTGATTAATTAAAATACTCCAGCACAAGTGATAAAAAAGTCTTGATTGACATTTGACTCTCATGGTCAAATATTACGTACCGTTGTTTAAATTTCAAAAGTATTACGAATAAGCAACTTCCCCAGAAAATATTTTCACCTCAAATCGTTTTGGTTCTATTGTTAAACAATTCCATATTACATTTCCCACATTATTGGTTCTTTAGTATTATATTATATATTATATGTAATAAGAGATAACAGTCAAAAGTATATTTTGAATTATTTTAATTATTTTGCAGAGTTTCATATTTTAACGATCAATTTTATTTTTCTTTACTACTTGAATTGTTATCATCTATGTATTAAAATATATTTTAACTATTGATTATTTCCTTTTTCGTATCTAGGTGATGATAATAGTTCTAAAGTATTAATAATTTCTAAATCTTATAATAATATATCTTGTTGTCATGACTTCGCACATAAATTGGACTCTCCACGCCAGAGAATGAGTCAAGTCTTTTTCTCTAAATACAATATATACTTACTTAATATTAAACTATACTAATAGAATCTTAATACATAACGTTAGTTATAAGACTATTTCAAAATGAGCTTTTGCTGAAATAATTAATAATGAAATTCAAAAGGTGAGACTTTTTCCACTAAAAAACTACAAACGCATTGGACCAAATTTCAAATTAAATTTGTTTCTTACTATTCCTAATTGTTGACATTGGAATTAAGACGAGTTGGATGAGTAGGGATGCTATAATAAATTTGAAATATTATTTATAAAAAAAAAAATCGTGCTTTTATTATGAAAATAATTTTTTTTCGTTTATGAGGAAATTTTTAAAAAAAATCAAAATAGTTTGATAACAAATATAAGAAAATTGAAAAATATGTTCGTCCTTACTAGACCCACCCCTTTAGTTAAGTGAATTATTATTCATATACAATGAAGGTTCAATTTTTTGGTCAAAATTAAATTAATTTAATACTATTTTGATAAACACAAATCCAACAAATCTTAATCATAATTTTAAATTAATTTTATAAATTTACAAGACCCATTTATTATTGTTCAAGCTTCCTTAAACTTACCAGTGAAGTTGTTTAATCTTTCAATACTATCACAAACGTTGGTCTCAATTGTGTTTAGAAGAGAAAGATTCTAATGATTTATTTATTCGGTTGAATCAAATTTTAATTAACAATTATTTAGTCGATTAGAATCAAGTTTTAACTGACCAAACGATAGACACTTAATTCGTATATACAACAACAAGTCAACACAAATAACAACAATAATACCAATAACAAATGATATATATATATATATTGAATTATTATACATATGTATTCAAATAATATTTATTAAAATTTTAATATGTTTTCATGCTAACGTGCACATATAATTATGTTCCACGTTGAAAGTCTTTGAATTTGAAATGAAAGAACTCGTGCCAAAGAGTTGCATCCACCAATAAGAATATATCTAGAAATTGAATTTTCTGTTCTTTTATTTCTTCCTTTCTTTCTTTTTACCAATTTGATAGGCATACTAATTCATGAATAAAAAAGAACAACATGTATGAGTATGAAACATTAATATTTGCTTAGGTTACGTATAATTAGTTGCTTGATGATAGCTCGTATCAAAATGATAATTAAATTACTCTGCATTGTTATTACAAGTTGCTAATAATCTCTAATACTTATTTGAAATAATATATCATGATAAATGAATACGCTTGACCTCCAACATTATTTAGTTTCATGCAATTTTCAATGTTATATGAGTAATAATTAATTAATATAGGCATGTTTGCTGAATTATTGTCAAGTTTTATAAAGTCAAAAATAAAATGCAGGAATAATAATAATAATAATAACATATTTAAAATTCAAACTGATTTTTTTTAACATTTGAAATCTCTAATTAAAAAAGAAATAATTTTATTAGCTTAAGCACAGCCACTTTTTTGGAAAGAAAGTCAAAATTTTCTTCCTTTGACATAGCCTTCTTTTCCAATTTGAATTGAAATTGGTAATGGGAGTAAAACGACAGGAATAGCATGACATAATACATAATTTGAAATGTGTTCATGTGGCTTGTCTTTTTTTATTGAATGTTTGTATTTGTATATCTAATCAATTTAAATTCAATTGAACAGGGCTCATGATCATAATAGTATTTTTTTCTCATAAACATTTTAATCTAAAAATCAGATATCTAATTAACGAAGGAATATATTCACTATATCATATCTATTAATAAAAACATTATTGAATTATTGTATCTTTGAAGGACAGAACCAAAAGTATTACTGTATCATTTTTGTAACCATGCGCTTAAGTTTATGTATAACTTATGTAGGGATAAAAGCATTCAAAAGGACAAAATTGTTCATATCTTTCTCTTCTAGAATCATTCCAAGCTCAAGCATTTACGGATATAATTATAAACTTATTACTTTTAAATTTAAAAAATATGAATATAAAGGATTAATTGTTAAAAGTGAGTACTTTTAGATTCAACAAATATTTTAAATTTTATCAAACAACAACATTTATATAAAAAAAATATAAACAATAATGAAGTAAATTATCACAAATTGTATTTATGATCAGTAGGTAATTGTAATAATTAAGAGAAAAATTATAATTGTAGTCCTATTAGAACAGAAAAAGATTTTTTTTTAATTCTATTGAGACAGAAAAGTTGAGTCCATGCTGTAAAAGGAGGTGATATTGTGAATATTGAAGAAGAAAGAGAGAAGAAGAAAGAGGAATTTTTTCCCAAAAGTTCATTTCTTATTATTTATTTTCACATCTTTAATAATATGATATTAAAACCTCTATGATCTTGATAGAAAATCAAATAACATTTGTAACCGTCCATTTTTAAAAATAAAATAAAATAGAAGGTCCACTTCAAATTGTTGAATAGTGCACGTCTAGGACTTAGTTTTTGAGAAGAAAAACAGAAAGATTTTAATAAGAAAATGATAATTATTGTATTGGAAAGAGTCGTGCATCCAATAATTTACTTTAAAGCATACAATATTTGAGAATAGAATTACTTTTTAAAAAGAACAAGAATTTTCTGAAAGTTAATATCTATGTAAATGGTTCAATCGTGTTTTAGATAACAATTCTTTTTCTTTATAAAAAAGATATTTTTAAAAATATTTTGTATTAAATTAAATGATGCTATATAAATTAAACAGAAAGTTTATTACTAGTATTATTTATGATTGTTCGAATGTTGTACGCACGTCCGTCAAATGACCATCAAATCATTTGATAGACTTCTACTGAAAGTTTAATTATTTAAGCAGAGACTTTTTCATTAATAATTTTTATGCAGCATAATTAATATGTAATTAGTATATAATATATGCATCAATGATATAAATATTTATTTTATATTGAGTAAACGTCAATAACTCCTACAAACAACTTTGGCTAGATGGATAAAAAGCAAGTTTAACATGCGCTGAATTTTCTTTCTTAAGTAGCGGATATATTTTTTATATTTGCTTGTTTCAAATTTAGGTGGTTTTGTTGAAATTATGCCATTCAAACTTCTAAATTTTAATTATGAATTCAAACATGGAAGCTTTAACCTTTATTTTTTTGAACTAAAATTATATATTTAAAAACTATGTAAAAAGTACTATAAATCACAATTTAAAATATTTTAAAGATATATAAAGAAATCAAATAAAAAAATAATTTTAATTGATTCTCGAAATTCCAATTATGCAACATAAATTAGGACCGGAGTAGTAGGTTCTATCTAGTATGTTTGACCCTAAATAGGAGGATATGGAGGTTGAGAATTAGCGTAGAAGGTTAGTAGGACATAGTCCAATGTTGTCTAATTTCATTATCAATATAATAATTATTATTATTACCCTTATCCTTCGATTTTAATAACACATACGGAGTATTTTTTCTTTGCTTCAATTATCATATTATTTTGTTGTTGTGATTCTGTTCTTCTCCATTGTTTTTCAATATGACTTCTTTGCTCCTGTATTTGTTTTACATATTTGATTTTTGATATGCATTATTTGAACAGGGGATCCATCGAAAACAATCTCTCTATCTTCTCAAGATAGAGTAAGATCGCGTACACACAACCCTACTCAAATTCCACACTCTCTTGTATGAATTTATATTGATCATTCATTAAATTAGTTAATATTACCTAATCAGGGGAAACAAAAAAATAAATAGATATATTTAAAATTTAGTCTTAGAAGTCTGCTGCCTTCACTTTATTGGATAGTTAAATTTAGCTTGCTTTTGAAGTTCGTCCAAGACCGCATAGCGCAGTGGATTAGCGCGTTTGACTTCGGATCAAAAGGTCGTGGGTTCGACTCCCACTGTGGTCGCTTCATTTTTTTTTTCTTTTCTTTTGCAATTTGGATAGGCTATACAATGCGTGTGTCTACTTGTTCAACTTTATACAAATTTAAGTATGATGTGTATGTTTACTTGTTCAACTTTATATAATTTTGAATGTCTACTTGTGCGGATTCAAAGTTGAAGGAACATAAATATTAATCGAAGCCAAGTAACAATTTATGTATTATATCAATATAATATTTAATTTTAACCAAATACATGCGTATCGGCCTTACTTTAAAAATATATACATTTTGGATGCTATGACTTCGAAATGTGCATTTCAACTACTGAGAAAGAAAATAATGATCTCTTTCTAGTCTACAACTTAAGATCTCTTTCTTAAAGATAGTATCATAGATATACTTTAAACTACAATTTTTTTGTGATTTCCAATATTTTACAACACCAAGTACCAACTAACCAAACAGGCCCTAAAGCCATAAGAAAACCAAAAATAAAAAATCAAATCAAATTAAAGTAAAACTAAGAAAGACATATAAAAAAAAACATGGAAGACAAATAGGATTAAAGTTGTATCTTAAGCCATTAATGGTGCGCCGCTCCATATTTATCAATTACTTATTATATATATAATCCCTTATTGTATGGACCAAAATTCTCCCTTTTTTTATTTTTTATTTTTTATTTTTATATGAAACAAGAATATTTTATTGATCAAGATTGTGGGTACAATTCTGTTTCTCCCTTGATTTTTCTCTCATCAGATTTATCCATGATTCGACGACCGTTAGTGGCGTATTTTCCGAACTTGAATGATCTGGACTTGATTTTCATAATTCGAGGGCCGTCAGAGGCGTATTACTCGAACTAAGATGACTTGGACTTGACCTTTGTAATTTGAGGACCGTTAGTGGCGTATTTCCCGAACTTGAATGATTTGGACTTGATTTTCATAATTCGAGGGAAGACAGAGGTGTATTTTTTGAACTAGGATGATTTAGACTTGATCTTCATAATTCAAGGGTCGTTAGTGGCATATGAATTAAGATGATTTGGATTTCATCTCTTTATAAATATTTCATAAATTTGCAGAATATTTGAGATTTTGATATCTTTATGGAATTTTTTAGATGACCTATCTTTTTCACGCAATTTTCTATTTTTATTTCCTGCCGACCAAAGATTAGGCGGATGTCGAATTATGGTATTGAGCTCATCTGAATTTGGTATTTTTATGGTGAAACATAAATTTATACGTAGAAGATGGCAACAAAAAGTTCAAATATTTTTAAGTTCTCTAAACTAGTACTTTCACTTACAAAACTTTAGATTTTTTTCCCGAGTAAAATGCTAGGCCAACCACAACTTCAAATTTAAAAATCATAATCTCAAAATTTTAATTTCAACTTTAAAATCTATGATCAAACGGGAGTCTAAATTCGATAGTAAAGGAAATAAAGTTCAAATTGAAAAATAAAAATAAAAGGATATAATAAAATTTCAATTAAAAATCTATGATCAAATGGAAGTCTAGATTCGATAGTCGAAGAAATAAAGTTCAAACAGACAAAAAAAAAAGAAAAAAAGATAACAATAAAAGTTCAAATTTAAACTAAAGCATGATCCATCTGCGCAAGTAACGATTCAGAATATTTCTTGATTCAAACAAGTACTTGACAAAAAAAGTATAAAATTCCACACTTTTGTGTACAAAAGTTTTCAATCAATTGATGATATAAAGAGAGGTAATTAAAGTCCCAAAAAAAGAAAAAAAGCAAATAAGGCGACCTAATACAAAATTGAAAACAAAGTAACAGATAAAGTGGTGCCTTGTAGTAATGTACTAACAGACAATCCCAAAAAAAAGAAGCCATGATTATGACTCAACATTAATTTAAGGCCTCAATTCAAATGGAAATTTTCATTTTATTGCATAAATGATCACGTTGAATATGCTAGAAAAGAAAAGGAATTGGACCTTTGCACGTATAGTCGTATAGACAGAGAAAATAGAAATCGGTGATAATGAGAGATAGCACGATACCAGACAATGTATATCATTTGTACATCTATGCATGTTGTTGGTAGGTCAAATCTAAGCAATAAATATTGATCCAACATCTAAGCCCGTAGTTGATAAGTCGATCAAATCACTATCCAAATAATTAAATTGAACGTATTACTATATATGCATTTGGAATTGGAGTGTATGTGTTTTTAACATTTAATTCATTATAACGGTGAATTTATCATACAGTTTTTTACCGTGACTCATTAAATATATCTTAGTAATTAGAAAGGAAAATATTGGTGAGGTGTAACACATTGCGTACTAATATGTGTCTGCATATGAACTTGTAGTTAGTAAGTCAAATCTAAGTGATAAATAATTAAGTATCAACTTGCACTTAAGCATATAGTTGTCAGGACCGGATCGACTATAAGACCAATTAAAACGATGTGGTTCCAATTTTTTAAAGTAACGTAGAAAGCGGTGCCTTGCTGGTATGTAGTAGTAATGTACAATAAGACAACCCCAAAAAGAAGAAGCCATGATTATGACTCAACATTTAAGGCCTCAATATATCCACTCCAAAGAAGAGAAAGCACTTCAAAATGAAATTTCATTTTCACTAATTTAGCACTACCATTTGGATCCAAGTAGGAGGTCTTATCATCGATTTTTATGGCATATGCATGATCACATCGAATATGCTAAGAAAGTAAAGGAACAAAGAGAAAATTTAGATAGTGAAGGGTGTCACGATACTAGACAATAAATATGTTTTTGCATCGATATGAATATGTAGTTGGTAGGTCAAATCAAATCACTATCCCAATACTAGTAATTAAACTGAATTTGGATTGAAGCTACTATATATGCACTTGGAATTGAAATATATGTGGTTAATATTTTGCTCAATGGTGAATTGCTATAGTCTATATGCAACTAAGCTACCACACACACACACACACACACACACATATATATATATGATAATTATGCATTGAATATGCTACATTAAACATGATATTAATATAAAAAAAAAAAATCGAATTTCATCGTGACTCATTATTAGACATTCAGACAACAATTACCCCACACCACTTTCACTTATGAACATATCCATGCTTAAAAAACCTTATAATTTTGACGTGTTTTTTTTTTCAAAGCGTGAACCATCATTTGACAGCGTGCGTTTCTTATAAATGATAATATGTTTCATTTGTCTATCATATTACTCGTCATGAATTGGGAGGCACAATAATTATGTATGTTTGAGTTGACGTTTTAAATATTGTAAAAAATACTTACATAATCAAATTACTTATTAATTAGATCGTATCAGTAAAATTCATTGATTATAATAAAGTTTTTACAACATTATATGGACCTGCAATTATTTTTTTAGTGACTTAATTGTGTAAAATACATTTTACTTCATCTTATTGTTGTGGTCCGGCACATGATAGTTTAGTGCATCGAATCACTTTTGTAGATATAACCTAAAACTAATATAGCTCGTGTGGGTGGGGAATAAGTTATCCTAATATTGTTATCCCACCTTCAATGTGGATTAAAAATAATATTACAATTCTAAGATAAACTCATCCTAAAATTAATTTTAGATTAATTATTCCTCATCTCTCATACCAAACGCAGAATAACTTTTTTTTTTGGTTTAAAATTTTCAGTCTTTTTTTTTAATCTTATCCTGGTCAAATGTTCTGCAACTGCTCGACAATCGTAAAATGAGTGATCTGGAAAGTTGCAAAAAAAAAAAAAAAGGACATTCCTAAAGACAAACATGATAGCCTTATAATTATCAAAATTTTCAATTAGCATAGAAAAAGTAAGAGGGAAAAAAAAAGGAAAGAAATATTCAAAGTCTTGATTGTTGTTTTTGTTTATTCCAAGATATTATTACCCTCACAGAACACAAGAGAACCAAACAAACTCTTTTAAACTTTCTATTCTTTTTTTAATATTAACATTTAATTAAAAAGATACTAGTAAGTAAAATAGCACAATATTTACAAGCCCCACCACACATATAATAATGTATGAAATACACCATATTAACGACTAATTTTGAAATATATAGTCATTAATTTAAACCAAAAAGAAAAAAAGAAAGCACACTCGATCATCTGAGTTATATGATAGTGCAAAATTAATTAATAGTATTACATCAGTAATTTAAGAGTAACTTTCTTTAGACTATCGGAGAAGACCAGGACGAGGAGGAGGATGAGGACGAGGAGGAAGAAGTTGTTGGAAATGGCCAAAATTGTGCATTTTTCACCTTAGAAACACTTGTCAATACTCCTAATGGTGTCACATCGCCGATGACAGTAACTTTTTTCGAAGCCAAATCGATATTAAATGATTTTACTCCTGCATAATTTAATCCAAAAACATTAATTTATATTAATTGGATAATTTATAATTATAACATATCCATAATTAATACTAATAATACTATATAATTAACTTGCCTTCCATTCTGGAGATATGTTTTCTTACTTTCCCTTCACAACCTTTGCAATGGATTGACACCCTCAATTCCACAACCTATCGAACATACGAATATATCTTTTTAAATTATATTTATCTAATTAGGTCATTTATAAGATAATTATAAGTAAATGTTTTATGATAAATACTACTAAATAATTGACAACTAATTTGCTATAATATGCTCATCGTGTGAAAAAAAAAACTTCACTAAATAAAGTTGTTAGCAACAAATTAAGAAATTAACTAAACTTTAAGTTCTATGCATTGTCAGTCAGTTTAAAAAATATTTACGCACTTAGGTTACTTATAAAATAAATCTTTTATAATAAGTATAAATGGTAACCTGATAAAATTGATAACTAACCTGTTCACCAGGGCATGAACGAGTTGATTTATAGACACACAAATCATTTGAGTAAGCTGATGAAGGTTTATAGACCGGAGATTCGAGTAAACGAGTAGATGAAGATCGATACATGAGTCGTTCATTTGTGCTTTTTGCCCTTAAAGGTTTGCTAGGAATCAAAGCTTTTGATGCATCTCCAGATGATGATAAGAAATCTATAAATGGAGTATTAGGACTATCACTTAACAAGTACCTAGAAGAATTACCTAAGTCAGTAACATCAGCTGAGCTTTTTCGACGTAATTTTTCGTCCTGACTCTTTCGATTTTTATTTTGATGATAGTAAGTTTTGGGATCGAATGGAAGTTGATGAGATGAACATGGAATCGGAGTTTTGAATTTTGGTGTACGAGGATCGCCTAATCGATCGATTTTACGATCAATTTGATGCCTAATACCACGACGAACCATAGTATATTGATCCATACTTGAACATATGGCTGTGGAAGCAGGAGAAGCACAAAAAAGATCTATGGATTTCATTTTTTTGGGACCAAGAAGATGATGAAATTAATAAGCTAGTTATAATATAGCATAAGTTATAGTAGAAAAAAAGATGGAAGGGAGAGTAGTATAGGAAAGATTTTTTTTTTCAAAATGAGGGAAGGGGTGAACTTATAAAGTAGTGGTAGAGTAGGAGGGGAGCAGTTGTGTACGTTACGAATTCAGTAAAACTCAATAATTTTATGGATCATGATCTAACTTTTATATCAATTTAAAAATTCAATAATAAAAATTGAAAATTTTAAAATTTTAAATTTTAAATTCTGACCATGCGAAGAAAAACAAGTAGAAAATATGGCAGCTAAAGGCCCCATAAGAATTGATGAATAATGTAAACCTTAGGGGACACAGGATTTATCTGGACCTCTAAAGTTGTGTCTGCATTTTTCTTTTTGTTTTTCTTTTATGCTTTAAGTGGGTATGGGTGGGTGGGGTGGGCACTAGACAAGGTTATTGTTTGAATTTTAACTTTTATTACATTGTAAAAGAATATTTGTATTATTAAGTAATCTAAAAAAATGACTATACTTTTTTCATTTTAATTTATGTGTTTGATTTGAAGTATAATTAAAGAAAATGTTTCTTTCTCGTAATATGTTAAAATTGACAAGTAAAAATAAAATAAATTTAATAGATAATTAAAATGAATAGAGAAATACGTATTAAAATTATTAAGTACATTGATTGCTTATAGAGGCTTTTTAAGTTGTCTTGAGTTGCGCTGCTAGTGTACTCTTTTCAACTGAGTTTGGTTTTTTCTTCCCTTCGAAACTAGCAAAAAGTTCAAGCCTTCGCAATTTTCTTTTCTTCTATTGATATTGAAACATATATTTTGATTGTCTTTCTTATTATTTGATAATAAAAAATTATTATTATTATATCGTTATTAAATTCAGTACATCGCTTCTTTGATACACTTATAATTAAAGTAAATTAATCTTTTTCTACTTTTGTGAGCTTTGGATGTGAATGATTAGGAGCATTAATAGCAGCAAATGTAGGAAAATGTGAAGACTAATTAATTAGTAGACCATATTATTACCATATCATTGCCCACAAGATTTGACTCTTAGGAAGATCATATGATAAGGCTAACCGAAAGTAGCCTTTCCTTTGTCTATTTTCATATTTGTTCCACTCTTAGAAGTTTGTTGATTTTTGTACATCCATATTTTCACTTAAGTCATAATTAATTAATACACATTATTATTTTATTATAATCAGCTGATATGATTTAATATACATATTCAGTATAAATAATTTTTTGGGAAACGTACAGAAATCCTACTAGCTAATTTAAGAGAACTAATTACTTAGATACACTCTAGTTTACAATATTACGAATCTTATCAGGATTTAGTATGTCCAGATACGTCCAGTTACATGTGATCGATCTTGAAATACATGGAATCAAAATTAGGTGTAATTTGTTCTAGATACCGTATATATATCCAAGTGGATTCGCATGTATCTAGATGCATAACAAATCTCGCTCGCATCTCTCTCATTTCTCTCGACTCTCGCCTATGTATCTTGTATCTTAGATACATGTGAACCGCACCAGATACATACTATATCGCTCGTCTCCGACCTCCCCATCTCGCTCACCTTTATCCATATTTTAATGTATCGTCTAATGGAAAAAAATTATATACCTAAGTATATGTTACTCAATATATGATAGGTAATTGTTAAAATTGTAACTCTCTTATTCTTGGCGATCTTAATTAGGAGATTATAATGGTGCAGTTCAATAATATTTTGAAAATATTATACACTGAACACGTGGAATTTAATACTTTACTATCATAAAAGATTCCTCTAGCATAGTTTTTCTCGAAGTCCAAACATTCCGATTTTCTGCCTCAGAAAATGAGCTAAATATATAAATTATAGTGTCCTGTAATGGGAAAAGTTGATATAATTATATTATATGAGTAAATTTTGAAAGAAAAAAAGCTACGTAAAGACTGAATAAAGACCTTGATTTGGGACCCAAATTTGTGGAGTATAATTGGATGAAGACAAAGTATTAGTCAATTAATTGCGGAGAAAGTTAAGATTAAGACAAGTAAGGATGAGTTAATTAAGGATTTAATACAAGTGATAACAAAATAAGTTGGGGTTCACGTGATAAAGTGTTCGTTTCAAGAATTCTCTATAATTAAATTAATTAATTATTCGACCTCGTTGGTTTTAGTACTCTCTCGGTTTATTTTTATTTGTCACTTATTTCTAAAATAAACTTTCATTTTTATTTGTCACTTTTGACATATCAAGAAAATTAATTTTTTTTCCATATTTTACCTTCAACATTAAGTATTTATTCTACAAATCAATTTCTAAGACTCAATACTAAACATCGATCATTTAATAGGAATAATTTGATAAAATACCTATATCGATAATTATTTTTCTTAATGGGTGTGCCATAAGTCAATAGTGACACAAAAAACTGAACGGAGGGCGTAATTTATACTCCATTCGTTTCAACTTATTTGTTGTATTTCTCTTTTACATGTTTTGTATGAGAATATTAATTAAGATAAAGGTGATTTGGCAGGATATAACGTAGCTCTAACTTATCTCGAGGACATGCATGACCCCTTAGATAGGGGTTGTTGGGACACGGATTAAGGTAGAAGATTAGTAGGTAATAGTGTGTTGTCTTGCTACCCGTCCATACCACTAATTGTAGTATTGCTTCTGTTGTTATCTGCCCTTCGAATTTATTTTCTATATGTTGTTTCTTATACTTCGATTATTATATTATTTTGTTATACTTACTGTTCAAAATATTTTGTTATACGCTTTCATTTCCGTTTATTTTTTTTCTGAATTATGACTGTGGGTTGTTTTTTCTAAATCAAAGGTCTATCAAAAATGACATTTCTAGGCGTAAGGTCTGAGTAAACTCTACCCTCCTCATACCCCACATTTTATTTATTTAAAAATATTATCCTTTTTTATTATTTTCAGAGTCTTCTTTAAAAGTAGAAATAGTCATTATTTTTCTGGGGTCTGAATATTGATACCAAAATTATTCTGCTGCAGAATCACACAGCTATGTACTCCATATATTTAATCTTCAATATTAAATTGTTTTTGCAACTTTTTGCATCATACTGACATTTTCTTTGGGAGGAAAAAAAAAGTTTATTTCTACAATATTATTGTCACGCCCTAAAATTGAAGAGGAACATTTTTGACATATAATATTGCTAAGTTTAAAATTAATTATCAAGTCATGAACCTTTAATTGACATTTGAATACATAAGTCTTTGAAATATTTCTCGAAAATAATTAATTGAAGTGTCTAAAATAAAGTAGCAAGGCTTAGACAAACTAAACATCGCATGTTTTCTCATAAGCATACAAATTCAATAATTGGTGAAAAATGAAAATTATTAGAACTTTTTCAACTTTTATATAATTTTAACTAATGATTAAATCGTAGTGTATACCTAAGGTATAGTAATATACTGAAATGCCGCATCAATAATTCACATATTAATTACGTATTTCTACAAATACCTACTTAATTCGAAAGGTCAAAGAAGTATTCAAAAAGTTTGAGATAATGAGTAAATAAATCATCCAAAAATAGTTAAAAAAT
>JAJOOS010028701.1:0-11344 GCA_029582725.1 Solanum chiquidenum | reverse complement strand
TGCTTATGGTCATTTTAATTGCTTCCGCGACCAAGGACGTGTAATGATACGCTATGAGGCTTGCTTGGGGTCCCTTTGGGTTCCCCATTCGCCGGTCACGTCTAGGCCCTAGGCTTGGGTCGTGACAATTAGTTAAGCTGAGATTACATACCATGATTTGCTATGTATTAGTTATATAATTTATAATACTAAATATGGTGTGTAACTAATGCATGTATTAGTTATATATAGACTAAAAATTCTACCAAACAAAGAATTAAATTATATCATAACTAACACGTGTATTAGATTTTCTAAGACATCCAACTAAACGACCCCTGGTTTGGATTATGAGCCATTTGTTGATTCGACTCAGCGGGTTGAACCTAAATGACTCGTCAAATTGTTAAATTAGAATCATGAGTTGAAGAATAATGTTGTTGAATAGGTGAACAGAGTCGCACATTGTTCGCTCTTTTTTATATTGATTTTTTTTTTAAAATATTAGAGGTGGGTGATCTTGAACTTTTTACATCGAGCAATACTTCCAATTATAATAAGTTTTTAACTTTCAACCTTGAAAACTTATCCACGAGGCAATCAAGGATCAAAAGTTCAAGACCATCAATTTTCAAAATCATTAAATGCTTCCTACTTATAAGGAATAGTTATACTTCTAATGATATGAGATGACGACAACTTTGAGAGTTTGATCCAAAGCAAACAATATCAGACTATATAAAAAAGAATCTTTAGGTCGACTTAATCCAACCAAGCCAAGACACAACCTCAATGCCCAAATTTACAAAATCAATTTTGAATCGACATAGTTAGATAAGAATAAGGTCAATTAGAAACAATATCTCTATCCAATAAATACAATGCACGTATATATATATTTCATCTTTCTCAGACCTCACATCTAGAATCATACTTAATATGCTATTATTATTATTATTAGATAAAATAGTCAGGTGGAAAAAAAAATCATCAGATAAGATAAAAGAGAACATACGCAGTGGTCTCTTGTCCACCTCCTTGACTACCACTACTCACAAAAAAACCAGCAAGCTTTTGGTCCTTCCACAAATTCCCAGTTGAATCAAACAATGCCTTCATCTGAGCTGCCATGCAACCAAACCTACATAGGTTAATAAAAAATTAGCGGATTTTAAGGTTTTTGGTTGATGAAGGAACATTGATGGGATTTTTTGAAGATTTGGAACTCTTGTTTTTGCTAGAAACACATCCACCACCTTTTCCCATGATTTCTCTCTCTTCTTTTAATGTATTTGAAATGAAAAAAAGGGAGATATTTAAGGTAGAAGATTTGAGAGAAAAATAACAATAATGATCCTTTTATGTTCGAGGGTAGGCTCAAAATAAGTATGTACTGAACAATTTTGGTTTTTAAATTTGTCAAAAATTAACATTTTTAGTCTCTATTATATATTAATTGAATTATATTTGTTAAATTTAATCGAAACTATTAGAATAAAAGATATATAACCAAACTCATTTGGAACTACAATATATTTTGTACTTTATTATATTTTCGATCTATTTCAAGAGTTTGGTTTAATTTTTTGAGGTATGTTTTCTGTTTTTTTTTTTTGTCTTGTGTAATTTTTTATTTCTGTAATTTTGATGAAAATTTATAATATTATTTGGTTGAAAAAAAATCTTACATGACCGATAAAATATACTTTGATACTTTGAGGACTATTTTGAACTTACTATCAAAGATAAGTGATTAATTCTATTATTTTCTCTTTGGATAAAATTAGAATTGTTTTAAATTGTGTATTATATTTTCTGAGTTGGTAAATAAATAAATGTGAAAATAAAGGCATAATGACTTTTCCATTTTATACTTTATAAAGAAAAGGAAGATTATTTATGTAACCTTAAAGAAGAAAATTAAGGGATAATGACTTTTCCGTTTCCGGTAAAGTTCATTTCTGTCATTATTAAACAACTAACCATATTAACATTTAAGCCGCTCTTTAAATTTGTTAGAATATTTATTTATATAGTCTAATTGAACGTCATTTTTAATTAAATATATTATTAAAAAGAATATGACTGATATATTTATTTTTAACAAAAAAAAAAATTGACTCATTAAATAACAATAAAGATATTTTTGAATTAAACTATTGACAACATAAATATTACTAGATCAAATGATTTATTCAGAATATTTTTATTCAATTTCGTATAATTTAGAAATATTCTTTTTCCGTTAAAAATATATACCCATTATTTTTATTTTCTTTCTACCTATTGAATATCCAAAGCTAGACTATTTTGGTCAGCTTAGTTCTTAATTAAAAAAATCCTCAACGTGTTTTTTTTTTTTTTTTTTTTGGGTAAACAATTTAAGTGCTTAATAAAGGTAAAGTATTTATACGAGAATATCCAATTAATGTTAGTCAAAATAATTATCAAAAATATCTAATTTTTAACTGACGTCAGCATGACATCGTTGCTGCACTCGATCTTCCTTCTTTCTCTTTTTTGGCTGACATCATCACTGCAGTGCTTTGTTATTGCCCCTTCTTTTTTGTTAGTTTTAGTTTTCAAAAAATATAAATAATATAAAATAATGGCTAATTATTTTTAAAAAAATAAAAATATAAACTAATTATATTATAATAAGAAGTAATAAAAAAAATATTAAAATCACTAATTTATTTATTAAAACCTTATAATTAAGAGAAAGTTTATTTTTATAAATTAATTTTCTTTTTTTTTCCTTTTCTATTTTTTAAATTAATTAGAAGAAAGCTCTAGCATGTTTACTCTAGCTTGTGTTTGGACATTGGACATTTATTCATAATTTTAAATCATCGTTTGAATATGTGATTTTGGATCATGATTTGAAATATAAATCGTGATGTCATTTTTTTTAAAATGTAAAACTTGACAAATAAGTTTATATTTTGTAAAAACAAAAAGGACTCATCATTTTAAAATTTATATAAAAAAAACCTCATGCTTGGAGTGAAGAGATTATATGTACCATGTGAAATAATTATATTAAAGAACAACTAGTTACACTATTATTGCCTAATGAATCTTTATAAATTTATGTGTAACTCAAAGTTTGATCAAAGTGGCACATTAAGATATTTTAATTTATTTTTTTATGAATTATGGTTTGCTCATTTGGTAAGATTGTATAAGTTGTGAAAATTTAATAGTTTTCACAACTTGTGGATTTTCATGTTGATGAGAAAAAATAACTAAAGGATTTCAAACTGCATGTGCAAACAAAACTTCAACTTCAGATAAATCTGATTTCAAATCATGGTTCAATATCGCATGTCCAAGCGGACCCTCAATGTTTTGATGCGGCTTCTTCATTCCCATAGCTTTGAAATAGTTTTACTTGAGCCGGGATCCATTGAATATTAAATAATCTCTTTATGTCTCAAAATAGGGATAACATTTATGTACACTTTATATACCCTCCCTAAATTCCATTTATGTGATTGTGTTAGATATATATTTGATGTTGTTGTTATAAAAAAAAATCAACTTTTATTTTTGTTTTAATTTTTTATAATCTAATTTTACACACCTATTGACTCCTAACTTTTGTTCTTTTTTTTCTATATACAAATAAAAAGGTGATTGATGTAGTGAAACTTTTGTATGTTTATGCTTTTTCGATATTAATTATAAAAAATTAACTTAGTCTAGCATATAATATATCAAATCAATATTAGTTGAAGTATACTATTATATTACACTCTCATATTTGATATAATATCATATATTAACAAAATATCATAAAAGACTTGACTCGAAATTTTTAATAAGAAACACTACTCAGCTCTTTATGCCACATGATATATAATTATATATCATGGAGCATTGATCATTTATTCCTTTCCAAAAATACTCAATCATTCATAATTATATAATGCACAAGATTTTCAAGCTACCATTGTTCCTCCTCCTGCTAAATGCAATCTACCTCATCCTTTGCACGATCCGTTCGATGGATACAACATATCTAAAACATAGTCAGCTAATACCATAGTATAAATGTACAGGTACATATTTTTTGAATTTTTTTACAAGTTAAAAACTTTGTGATTCATCACCTTTAATTTGGCGCACGTATTTTCAAATAGTCATTAAACTTTATATATATCATTTGTAATATCATCATGGAGTGTATTATAAACTCTGTGATGATCAGAAAATACTTAGTTCTCTCTAACTCTTATTTTCTTCATGCTTATTAGGTAGCAGAACTTAGATACTTCATTAGGATTAGTAAGGTAAGGCCTAACCCCCCTTACTTGTACTTGTCCCTATTGATATTTTTTATGTTTAATAAAACACCGCTAGACACTGTCTAGTGGTAAATTTGCTTTAATTTTTTTATATATATATATAAAGTTTGGGTTCGAGCCCTGAATATGAAGAAAAAAATCCTATTGGAAGCGCCACTACCGAATGGATCCTGCAGTGCGCGATTCAAATTTAATCAGGGATCCAACATAGACTCCAAACACCGAATCAAAAACCAAAAAATAAATAAATTATGTTATCGTGGATCACTAAATTAAAGCTTAAACTTTCTTTAGTAAATTAATACACTTAATGAAGAGGTGGCTGGTTAAGTTTATGAGTGTGTCACGTGATAAAGATACCTTTGACATATGTGTAGTACTGATTAAAACGTTAAACAAAACACAATTAGTGGGATAATTCTGATTAGCCACGAAGTGCAGGTGTTTTCATTCGATCTTTCTTTCGCTTCAAAATAAGTGTGCTTTAATTTAAAAAATAAGATAAGTATCGCTTTATATATTTAAAATTAAAAAAAACTAATGGTTTTCAATTATACTCTTATATTTTAAAAAATTGTACTTTTAATAGTGTTCAATTCTCAAAAGATATCTACTCCCTCCTTTTATATTAATTGATTATTTTTTATTTTAAACGATGTTTAAAAAATCATAAATAAGATGATAATTTACTATTTCACCCCTTTACGAACTTCTTGGAAATTTTACAAACAAATATAAACACTTTCAAAAAGAATTAATTGCAAAGATAATTTAGAAAAAAAATAATATTTTCTTGATTTAATAAGATGGACAACTAATATGAGACGGAGGAATAATAAATATGAGTAACTTAATAGTACATTATATCTTACATTTATTATTTTTTTCTTAATAAACGTGAAGATTCTAATCATAAGATATCTAATGAAACGTTGCTAAAATTGAGATTTTATTTCAAGACAATATATATTCCACTAAGTAAGATTTACTAATGGATTTAAGTCTATGTGATTGTAGAAACGGTATCATAGAATTATGTTAGGTAGCATGCTCCTACGTTGTCCAATGAGATAAAACAATATTTATTTTAAAACGAACATAATAGAGGTTAATAACTCCATTGGAACGACTTAAATTTTTTAAAGAACATGTGAACTAAAAGTATGACAAGTAAGTAATTAGAGAGAATAGCATTTAAAATTAAAAGTTTGAAGATGGGAAACATGACCTTAATTTGTCGTGATAAACATGACACAAATAAATATTAAGCACACGCCACTACTAGAGCAGGTCACATCGGTGCGGTTGCACAACGGGCTGATCCTCCTGGAAATCAAGTGTAGCCACCGCTTAGCATCCGGTGACCAGTGAGTCCTGGTGATGCCCTCAGTAGTAGCCCAGTAGACCTGGTCCCGGCGTGCAGGCTCCACCAGTGTATCCTTCAACCAGCCTAAGTCCATCTCTCTCAGCTTGGCCTCGAACTTTGTGTTGGGAACCTCTGGCACCTCGAGCACATCATTAATGAATGGAGTGTTCAGGAGGATGTCAACTCATCGGATGCGGATAGTAGGGTGAGGGTCATCCCAGCAGACGATAGGTAGGATGGCATAGAACTCCCGCACCCATGTGGAGCGCGCAATAGGGGGAGCCTCTATCAGTGGAGCCCATCTAAACAATATCAGTCAGGCATAAAATGTGGGTGCTTTCTCTTCCAGGTTCATCAAGTGAGAACCCCTTTCGCATAGAAATTTGGTATTCCGGTGATTATGGTCCCTCTCCCGACTTGTAGCATCGGGAAACCGAATGAAAGGCAAGTTTTCCTCATTTATCCCAGTAATAGTAGACAAGCCTGCAAAATTTATGAAAGGTACACATTAGGACTCCATAGAATTAGTAAATACCTGGCTAAGGAAAAAGAAAAATTTATAATTGGAGTGGCAAGGGGCCACTGCCCCACTGAATCCCGCCACATCGGCCTAAATCCCGCCAGAGATGGGATGAAGGAGGCCGCTGCAATGGGATGAAGGTCGCCAAAGCGGCCTTCATCTGGAACGAACCTCAGGTGCGATCATGGCGCCCCTTCGTCCCAAAAGCCTCATTTTTCACAGAATTTCAGCAGATCAGAGTGTATAAAATACCATAGAACCTAAATATGTAATTATTCTAGCAAAATAATCCCTAAATGATGTCCGAATCCTAGTTTTTACACCAATAGACTTTTCAACTCCCCCCACTCATTTAGAATCGTTTCGACCGTATTTTCACGAAATCCTTACGCTCAGAACATTGTAGGGACGTTGTGAACGTAAGGGGAGTGTCCATGCTAACAAATCAAGCAACTTATTTTCGGAATTTTGAAAACTACCCTAAGACCCTTCTAATCAATTGTGTAACGTCATGAATCGCAGTTAAGTAAGTATTGAAGTAAATAGCGTAAGGAACGAGAACATTACCTTGAAATTGACGTTCGGAGTGAGGTGATTGAGAGTTTTTTTTAGAGTTTTGAGTTAGAGAAGGAAGAAATGAGGAAACCATTCCCCTTTCCCCTCCTTAAACTATTTCCGATATCCCGCTACAGTGGGAGTGTCTCCGCCTTAGCGGGAACCCTGCCGCTCTGGCGGGGTAGACTGTGCAGTGAGACGCGTTTCTTTTTCCCGGGTGTTACCTCATTTTCCCTAATCGGTCCCTTGAATAGAAAACCCTTTTGTTCTTAAAAATTGAAAAACCACAAACCTTCGTGGTTTCGTGACTAACCGTTTCGTTAGTTTAGAAGTACTCCAAAAAGAGCTCGTGTTGATCCCTTCGCTAGTCATTCGAGGATGAACGAGGGGTAAATTAATATCTATTGTAACGACCCGAACCGTCGTTAATTAGGAAAGGAAAATGTTGGGAGGATTGGGCCCATCATCCAGCCAGAGCGGGCTAGATGCCGTTAGGGCGTCGGCGCTCCAACGGGATAGTTCGCGCCAGAACGGGATGGACGGGACAACACTTAAATAACGCGAAACCTTATTTTCTTCTTTTGCCCAAAATACCAAAAAGAGGCAAAGATTACCCAGAAACCCTCAAAAGACTGCTCTAAACTTGGGAAAGAAGGATGAAGAGATTTCTAGTGCAAGAATGATGATAACATGCAGATTCTTGGTAAAATCCACCGTCTCGAGGTCCGAAAATAAGGATTGGAAATATAAACCTGTGCAGTTGCTTGGTGCCCAGATAGACTAGGTTTATTTAATCGAGTAGTCTTAAATTCGTGTTCACTGCGTAGTATGTTGATTATTGATGGTATAATTCATGTGTAGGCCTTCGTGCACCGAAAAAGGGATGGTTGTACCTGTATGCCTAGTGATTACGTGAGAAGTGTACCATATGAGGAAGTCTTGTCCTGGGAACTAGGTGTAGGTGATGATTTGATTTCATGTTTGTGTGATGTAGGTTGGTAATTACTTCATTATAATGCATGTATGTATGTGAATAAAGCCTTGTTTATCAAACCTAATGAATGAGTATGAATGAACAAATATATGCCATGATTCAAAATTTGTGTGATTATGAGTATGTACATTATACGTGTGAATGTGATTGTGGTTGTGTTGATTAGATCGGGTGTTACATTCCGACACATATGTTGGATCGGGTGTCACATTTTGACAAATATATTAAATCGGGATTCACGTTTCAGCATACTAATTAAGATTCGGTGTCACGTTTCGGCACACTAACAGTTTGGGTATGGGTTCCATGAGAGAACCATTGAATTGTCATATCTACTAGTTATTGAAAATGTGGAATTGTACATTTCCCTGAAATAATGACTGAACTGTATTTCTGTATAACCATATTAATGTGTTGTGCTTATTTGCTATACATATCTTGTTATTAATTGAACCGTGAACGATCAGGCTCAAACCAGAATAATATATGGTAAGTGGAGACCAAGGGTCCTAAGTATTACTGTTCATTACTATAGAGGGGTTGTATGTGCTCTTAAAAGTGGAGAAGTAGGGAGGTGGTTGTGTCAAAAATTTTAGGTAGATGGATCATACCGGAAAGGGGGTTCGTATTGAAATGTTAGCGAGCCTTGATAGCATGTACTATGGGGTCAAGGGTTGAGTGGTGATGTGGAAGAAATAAGGGTAGGTTGTGAGTGATTGGCCGGGTAGGTTGTGAGTGATTGGCCGAGTTGGTAGTGGTTACATTCGGAACCTCCTCTAAGAGATAGAGTGGTTATGTTATGATTAAGAATTGAGCGAGTAAGAGGCAAGAGTCAAGTGTACTAGAATATGTTACAATATTCAGGAATGGTAAGGATATAATGATATGAAGGTGGAAGAATGAACAGTCTTATTGCATGGTTCCTACTAGTCGATTTTCTTATGTTATGCGGTGGGCATCAGGTTGACCGATGATTCCTACCAGTACGTGTGGTTTGTACTAGTACTACTCTTGTTATGACTTTTTGGCATAGTTTGATTGCAGGGTCAGTGATGTTTCATAGGTGAAGACGAAGACAATTTCCAGCAGCTTCTATTTTCCTTCCATGTGGTGGGAGTTGCGTCATTTGTTATCATGTTTATACCTTGTAATCTTAGAAGCTCTTCTACCTGTTTAGACTAGATCCCTGGGGTGTTAATTACTTTACAAGTCTTAACCTGAATCATTGTAAAATTCTTTGTTTTATTAAAATCTTATGAATGTTAATTATTCTTCAGTTTTCTTAATCTTCCGCATGTCTTTAACTATTTGGGAATCGAGGGTTCTCCTACTTAGGTATTAGAGTGGGTGCCCGCACAGCTCGGTGGGTTGGGTCGTGACAAGTAAAAATGAAAATTTATTTTAGGAATATAAGTGACAAGTAAAAGTAAACGGATGGAGTACTTCTTCTGTCCCATATTAGTTGATCATTTATTTATTTATTTTTTACACGTGTATTAAGAAATCACAAATAAAAAGATAATTTTACTAATTACCCCTTGAAAAACTTCTTGGAAATTATACAAACAATTGTGAACACTTTTAAAAATAATTAATTGCAAGGATAATATAGAAAAAAATTAATTAATACTTTCTTGATTTAGTAAGGTGCACAAAACTAATATGAGACAACTATCTTTAGTAAGATGATTAATTAATATAGGGCAGAGGGAGCAGTACTTTTAGAAAATTATTTTTCTTTTTAAAATTTTACATTTATATGTCATCTTTTTACTTTGCACTTGCATTAAGAAATAATGTAACCTTACCCTTCTACCCTTATTTAATTTTTTTGGAACTCAAGTTTTCAATCAATGAATATGAATTAATTTATTTTGATTAATTAATTTAACCAATGAACATGAATTATTTACTTAACTTTTCTAAGTTGGTCAAATGTATATTTTCAATACTAATAACTCACAAGGGTAAAAAAGGAACAATATGTTATTTTATGCATTGATTTTATGAAATGACAAGTATTATGGACCAGCTATTTATAGAAAGGGATGACATATAAAATGGAACGGAGAGAGTATGATATAAAATGCAATGAATAGGGAGGAAAGATTCATATATATATTTATTCATTAAAAAACGAAGATGAATGGTGTTGAACCTTCTAGAAGGAAACAAAACTAATAAAACTAGTTAAATTATCGTAAAACCTCAATAAATTAATATAGGCGGGATCATGAAATTTTATTATTTTATAGAGATATTATTTAATCGATAAATTAATATTTATTAATTTAAAGAATGGTTTGAGATTTAATGAAGGTTAATTTTGATTATATCAAAATCATTGTATCTTACTAATTTATGTATCATATTTATTGATTTCACATAAAATAAATATCATACATAAAGTACAACGAATACATCAAAATCATTGTATCTTACTAATTTCAACCTTGTGATGCTGAGATAATAAGAGCTTTCAAGATGTATTATCGAACAAATTTTATCGTAAGATATTAGAAGATTATAAAGTGGGACAAACTGATCCATCAAAGATTAATGTTTTGGATGCTATCAATTTTGTAATCCTTGTTTGGACAACAAATGTTCAGCAAGAGACAATAGCAAATTATTTTCAACACTGTAAAATTCGTTCGGGGATGCGATCAGAGAATTTGAATGAACCTACTTGTGAAAACGTCACCCATGAACTTGAGGTCATGATTAATAATCTCGGTTACCACAATAAAATGAATGTCAATAACCTATTGGATTATCTGGATGAAAGTGATACATGTTCAGAGGTCCAAAGCTTAGAAAAAATTATGGATACCATCGGAAAAAGCATTGTTGATGATGAAGTTGGAGATGATACTATACATTTGGAACCAGTTATGCGTAAGGAACACTTATCGCATCTAGAATTCTTCACAATTTTATGGTGCAGTTTGAAAAGACAACACTAGAGCTCTTGGATGCAATAAGAAAAGTTAGAGATGAGCTTCAACTAAATTTAAATTTAAAGAAAAAACAGAACACAATAGACTCATATTTCACTAAATTGTCTTAGATATATTTGTACTTTTAAAGAATTATTAATTTATGATATTAATGGGACCATATATTTATATAGGGGTCTTCTGTAAATATATTAGGGAAAAAGGACAAATATACCCTTGAATTATCGTAAATGGTATGTAAATACCCTTCGTTATTTTTTAGGACACTGATGCCCTTACCGTTTAATTTTTGGAGTGTATATACCCTTTGGACTAACGGAAGGACATGTGTCATGATCTAAACGGTCTATCCAAAATTTATTTAATTTTTATCCATAATTAAAAAATTGACCCGATTAAATAAAAACCCGCCCAAATAATTTAAGACCCGCACCAAATTATAACCCCAAACCCCCAATAGACTATCTTCTCGATCTTTTCCTTCCTAACAGAGGAGGTTATAGCTTCTTCTTTGTTAAGTTAAATTTCTCGATCTTCTCCTTCCTAACAGAGATTGTTATAGTTTTTTTTTTAAAGTTAAATTTCATATTAATTGCTACCCTAATTTAATACAATTCTCATCAACAAAGTAAGATCCACTAATCTTTTTTAGACAAAATA
>JAJOOS010028699.1:0-10508 GCA_029582725.1 Solanum chiquidenum | reverse complement strand
TTTCATATAGTTTTTGAATATCTATTTTTTTTGTTTAAAATATCGAATTAATATAATCTAATTTAACTTTGAAAATTAGTCAAATTGACTTTCGAAAAACGCAACATAACAAATAAAAGTGGACAGAGGGAGTATACTATATATAATTACTAGGTTATATAATTATACAAAACATTGAATGAATTAAATGCACTTTGGAAAGTGTACATGATAAATAAATGAAAAGCTCAATCGAAAATGGTGAGAATCAATAATTACCATATATCGTAATCTCATACTCCCTCCGTCCACTATTGTTTGTCATGGTTTCTATTTTTAGAGTCAAACTATAAGAATTTTGACTAACATTTTAAGATGTATTTTTTCATCATATTGATATGCAAAAAATTGCAATTTATAGTACTTTTCATATAGTTTTTGAATATCTATTTTTTTTGTTTAAAATATCGAATTAATATAATCTAATTTAACTTTGAAAATTAGTCAAATTGACTTTCGAAAAGCGCAATATGACAAATAAAAGTGGACAGAGTAAGTTGAATTTGTAGTAAGAGTGGCATGGGGATCGAGCTTTACCATTTCGAACCTATCCGGTGGATCTGATTTTGTTAGTACCGGTATAGGATCGGATATTGGGGATACCGGAACAGGTCCCATAATTTTTTGACCAGAACTATCATTATATCATATCATATTATATTAAAAATGGAAAGCCACAAAAATAAAAGTTGAAAAACTATTTTATTCCTATCTTAATTCAAAATGTTATTAAATATCTAAGCAATTAAATATTAAATAATACTTATATCATATTATATTAGATACTAAAAATGAAAAGGTATTTTAAAACACATTTTAAGAATGTTTCTCCTTTCTCCAACATAACTTTTTATCTTTCTACAAAATTCTAGACAAACTTTTGGCTTATAAATATCATGTGGTAAAATTATTATTGGCAATGAAAAATCTTTTTGGCCAGAGTATTTGGCCAGAATTTGGTTAGAATGCTATTTTATCTATGTTATTTCATCTTTTTAAATATTTTTACCCTTTTAACTTTAATACTTTTTAACTAAAAAATGAAAAAAGATCTGTTTATTTTAAAATAAAAAAATATTATAGTTTTTTTAATTTTCTTGCCAAATTCTGGCCAAATTTTCTGGCTATTTAGAACTTTCCTATTGGCAAATACATAAAGTTAATTCACCTTTCATAGATCAGAAGAAAAAAGCAACTGATTTCATCAATTACAGAAAATGCTCATGCATGGAGATCGCAGATTAAGGTAGAAGGTTGTAGTCAAGTGTTCTCTTGCTTTCCGAAGGGTTTAGACTTAGTGGTGTATGTTGTAGTAGTACTCTTATTCTTGTATTGTCTTTCTTTTGCTTTCTACCACCAATTGTTTTTATGGTATTTCGGTTATTGCATTTTTTTATTGTTGTTGTTATTGTTTTCATAATTATTGTTATATTATATTATATTATATTATATTTTCTTCACTGTCATTTTTCTTTTTCATATTTACTCTGATTTGCTATATTGTATATGTATATGTTATGGTGTGTGAAGCAATGAATATGATGTCAAGCACCGCTGGTAAATTTTATCTCTACTTTTGTCAGAAATAAGTATTATCTTATTCTGGAGAAAAATATGATGCATACTTCGTTATACATAATTTGCAAATGATTACTTCACTCTCATGGTCTGTGCCTTTTGTTTTTCCTCTTTAAACTTGTAGCTTCCGAATTCCGAATATGGATAACTTATTGATTCTATATTTATTTTCTTTCTATAATCTCTATGAATAAAGTCTTGCGAATGATGTGTATGTTTTATTTTTCTTTTATCTTTTGTGTAGTTTTTCTCTATTAGACTTCACCAATCTAATTTTTATGATTTTTTTTTATCATTATCGTAAGTATGTATTGTTATTTGGTTCAAATTAGTCATGTGACTAAACAAAGTTAAAAAATTACCGATAATAGCTTCAACGAAATTGATTTACCGACGGTAGCTTTAAAGGAATTGATTTTAAACATTACAATGTGCCCCTCATTTGGTGTTTCTTGACGCACAATTAAAAATATTACTCACTTCACACGATTTACATAAAATTTTAATTGTTCTAACGAATCTATAAAAATTCACATGAAACACACGTGTCCAGAGACTAGTATTTATTAAAAGTGGGAAGCTCTGATCTACAAAATTGAATTACGATTTTGCCCCTAATTTAAATTTATTAATTAAATATTAAATAAATTTTAGTTATATTTTGAATTGTAAATTATTCATTAGTAAGATAATTGAAAAGCCATTATTTAAATTATCAAATGAATTAGTCAAAAAAGAATGTAAAGTAATGTGTGTGCTTTTTCATTGGCATTAGAATTATGTAATTCAACTTATTAGCACTAATTAAGAATTAGTGTTCTTAATGTATACTTTTCCTCTTTATAATAATGAGGAACTTAAACATTTTTTTAATGACAATTACTTAAATTTAATAGCAACAATCATAAAGTGAAAAATAAATATATGTTTGAAACCGTGTACGAGAAAAGAGCAAGGGATACATGTATTGTAGGGATTATGAGAGGAGAGCAAGACTCATGTTTTGTTGATATAGTTATATAAGGAGACCATGTAGTGTTGCAACTTGAGGGTGTCACGAAGATTAAAGCATGATTACATCAAGATGATATAAGATTTCTCAAGACTACACTAAGGTGGGTTCTCTTAATTCCAGGTAAAAAATTAATAATTTCTTCAATAAGTTGCTTCTTTAATTGTGTAGCATAGAAAATTTGTTGCTTCTTGTAATTCCTTATAATGCAATAAAAATATTTGTGTAAATTTTCTTGCAAAACCCTTCTCAAGTGATATAGCTATCAATTAAAGTGTATTTTCTTTTCTCTATTTTGTGATACAAACTTAAAAGTAAAAATTAAAGATCAACGTGCAACACACTGTAACGGTCCAGCCTGCTAGTGATATTGTCCGCTCTAAGTCTAGCTTGCACAGCTTTAAAGAACGACACTAGTTGGTAAGACCTGCTTACTTATATATCCAACATCTCTCATGTGTTTTGCCTATATACCCAACATCTCTCCTGTGTTTTGTCGATGTGGGACTTCCTGTCTTAAGTTGGGGAGTTACGTACACCCCCTCTATGGACTCAGTGTCCTCGTTGAGGTTTGCCCCACCGAATGAGGTCTGCCTAGACTCAACATTGAGGTTTGTCCCGCCTAATCAGGATTTGACTAAACTTAGTTGAACTCTGACCCATATCGACAAGATTGACACATGAGTTGCTTTGATACCATTTGTAACCGCCCAGCCCACTAGATATTGTCTGTTTTATGGGCCTAGGCCCGCACGACTATAAAATGCGTCACTAGTTGATAAGACCTGCTTACTTATATACCCAATATCTCTCATGTGTTTTGTTGATGTGTGACTCCTTGTCATAAGCTGGGGCTTTACACTCACGTTCCCAGAAACTCGTGTGAATAATATAGTATATACACACACTTCTAAATTTTTTAATTTCAAAGAAAATAATTTAATTAAATTAGAAGGAAAAACATGAAAAATATATGTACACCACACAACTTTGAATTTTATTTATTCATTATGACAAGGGAACCAAACTTAAACTTCGATCACCTGCAATGACAAACAAATCACAAAGGATAGATAAATTATACTAAGTAGGTATAGCCAAATCTAAATTTTTTAGAATATGGGTAAACTACTAAAAAAATATAATATAAGTGAAAATTGATTCTTAGTCTACAAAGTACTTAGTTATATCAATTTTAAAAAATATACACATGAAATATCTAGTATTACAAAGAGAATAAGAATTCACGTGGTCTATATTTTTGCCTCTAAATTCACCTCTGGTGTCACAATGAGCCTACACCCTAGACGTGGCCGGCACTCGAGAACCATCGTTTGTCCCCAAGCCAACTCTTGGTCTAGCTGACTACTTAGCGGAAGACTTAACTCAAGCAAAAATGAGAACTTCAAATGCATAATTAAATTTTAAAGTCTCAATTAAAACTTAACTTAAATAAACATCTGGAAATACTTAATAAGATATAAGTAACCGTCCCAAGATCTCAAAACATCTCAACAAAGGGAAAATAATGAGAGACTCCTCAACTCTAACTATATATGAAGCCTGTAATACTAGGATAGATATCGGGACAAAACCCTCAACAACTTAACAAAAGCAGGAAATAAATGTGAAGCCTTCCGGAAAGCAAGAAGGCTCACTAAGATAGCTGGAGTGCAAATGGTATCAACGAAGCGCCTGTTGATGACCCTGAACACATGTATCTGCATCATCATAAGATGCAAGTTGAATGACATCAGTAAATTTAATGTACGAGCAAGTAAGGAGAACTGAAAACATATATAATTGAACTGACAAGACTAAGAGAATACTCACCTCAACTCAACTCCAATACAAAAGCAATAACAAGAGATACAATGTTTAAAGCATTATGAAGCAGACGATATTAACTCAATGATGTATAAAAATACAATAAGTTGTTCTTTACTCTTATTTGGGAGATTCTCTAACCAACAACTATCACTATGAGCTATGTGATGATACATCGTCTCGCCCATGCTGCCACAACTGTCCTATACCTTGCTAGGGCATATAATACCTCTATTAAGTGGATCCACTAAGCTATGCTTAAAAGAAATAAGGAATCGTCTAAAAAGTACGACCCTTTACCCATGTTGGCTACATGTTTTATAAGGAATGTGAGTTTTCTGAACTCATCCCCATATCGGTGCTCAATACTACTCCCAATAAATATATACTCATGCTCAATGTTTAAAAATATTATTTTTTCTCAATTTGAGGTAATTACTCAAAAGATCATCTTAAAAGAGGTAATGCTCTGAAATATTTCTGAACTCATAAACTCATAAACTCATTTAGAAATTAAGGTTTCTCTCTTTCAATGTAAAAGTTTATATTTGGAAATACGTAGTTCCCTTATATTCTTTTTCAATCATGAACATGACTCTTCTCATTTCTCATATTTGCTTTCTAAGAAAATTAGTTCAAAACCATTGTTGGTTACAAAAGATCCTCAAAATAACTCAAAAAGACTTCTTGAACTTTCCTCTTAAACTCACTTTGGTTTTGAATGTAACTTAAGACATGTGATTAGAATATGTAGGAACTCTCAAGGGTGAATAGAGCCTTTAGGAGCTAATGCAAAGAAGGGGAAAATATAGTCACGACTTAAAGGAACACGTCCGGATTGAAATAAGAAAAGGAATGGGTCAGGCGATCCCTGACGCACTGTTGGTGCAGGGGACACGCCTCAAACTACTGGCCCAAGTTTGTGGAGCAATGTTGGCGGGGCGTCAGGCCCCAAACTATGGGGTGTCAGTCCTGACGCCTTGGTGGTGCGCCGCCCCACCCTCTACCCAGAAAATTCGATGAATTTTTCAAGCCAAAATAGGATCCCAACTAGTTTAGAACGGGAGAAATTCTCCTAAACTCTTCTTAATTCTCAAAACCAACACGAATACATGAGGAAATTCCATACAATCCCTTTGGGAATATAACTTTTACCAAAGATCCACAACACAAAAAAATTCATAACCTCCATTATTAAATAATTGAACTAAGATCAAGAACTACACAAGAATCCTATAGATACAATGATTTCGTGGATAAATTAGATGTATGCTGTGAGGACGAACAAGTTCAGCACTGTGAGAAGCCTTACATACCTGGAAAGAACAATGTTCTTGGGGAAAATCGATGGGATCTTGACGAACTCTTGAAACCTAGCCTTTTCTCCTCTTGGAACCTTTCTCTAATTTCTCTAAGTGCTAAAGAATGTGAAAATATGATTTAGTATCTGATTAGACCCTTAATTGAGTGAAGAAAACGTGGCTAGGCTTAGGAGGAAAATGGAAAAGACCAAACTACCCTTCTAGAAATGATTGAGAGGCCTTTAAGAGAGAGGCTTCACTCAAACGGGCATAATTTTTTACTCTGAGCTTGAAATAAGGCAAACTTGGCGGCTTTGGAAAGAGGACTTAAAGACCTTTAATTTGATAGGTCACGGGCAACCTAATTCTTTATGTGCTAAAATATATGATCATTTGAAGTGACCCAAAACTAAAAACTGATGGGTGACTTGTACGAACCTCTCTTTAGCTCTTTTCGAAAACCAAGGTGTTACATCTGGTTGCAGGTAAGGGATTTTGAAATTGAGATCTATGTTATGAAGATCTCAATTTCTTTTTTCTGCTTTCTCTCTTACTTTGAACCATCCTCCTTATTTCCTCGAGCTTACCCTCACACGCTTGGGCTGGTAAAGTGGGCTGGTATAAACCCTTATAAAACCCCATCTAGCTTTCCAACTCCAATTCATCCAATAAACTTTGAAATCTTAAGAATTAAACATGGCTTCTTCTTCTAAGTTAGTACTTGTAATGTGTTTTATGATTAGTGCTTTTGACATTGCAATTGGGAACACGTTAGATTAAGAATTTGAGATAACATGGGGTGATGGCAGAGCAAAGATACTCAACAATTGGGACCTACTAACTCTCTCACTTGACAAAATCTCTGGCTCTGGTTTTCAATCCAAGAATGAATACCTCTTTGGTAAAATTGACATGCAGCTCAAACTTGTCTCTGAAAATTCTGCTGGCACTGTCACTGCTTACTATGTAATTCCCTTAATTTCTTTTCTTATATGATTTTTGAGCTACATGTTTATTGAGTTGAAATGAAATTGAACTCTTTTTGTTTTGGAATTTATTGCAGTTATCATCACAAGGACCAAAACATGATGAGATAGATTTTGAATTCTTGGGAAATCTAAGTGGTGATCCTTATACTCTCCACACTAATGTATTTAGCCAAGGAAAAGGATGCAGAGAACAACAATTCCATCTCTGGTTTGACCCTACTGCTGATTTCCACACTTATTCCATCACTTGGAATCCACAACGCATCATGTAAGTAGTTAAACATTCAATCTTTCTTCAAATCTAACTGTAATAATTTAAAATTTATTAAATATAAATTTATAAAATGATTCGGATTATATTAAGTTCATTAATATATTAGTCCAAATAAATATTATGGATTGATATAATTAAGTTAATTATTTAAATTAATAAATATGAATTTAATTAAAGCCCGCTCCATAAAGAACATATGTCATGTCACTTAAATCTGATTGGCCGAAGGGAATCCTATTCCAATCACAACTCCCCTATTCTAAAACTATAAATAGGGGTCTTCATAATTCAGAAAAGAGAACCAAGAATTCGAACAAGAAGCTAGAGAAAGCTCGTGGATCAAAAGCCTCAATTTCAAGAATTCAAGTGTTCAAGTTCAAGATTTGAAGAAGTCAAGATCAAGTTCAAGAACGATCAAGATCAAGACCGCCGGATTCAAGATCAAACTCGAAGCCCTTGAATTCAACTAGAAAGTCAAGATCAAGATAAAGTTCAAGTCAAGATCAAGTTCAAGATTCAAGATCAAGATCAAGATAAAGTTCAAGATCAAGTCCAAATCCAAGATCAAGATAGAGATCAAGATCGAGATAAATCCCAAGTTCAAGATCAAGCTTAAAAGCCCTTGAATTTTATTTGAAAAGGCTAATTCAGAGGAATTATAGAGATTGTAACACTCGCACTTAAATCAATAAAACGATTGTTGCATAATTTTCCGTTCTTGATTATTGTTTTCTCGACGCGAATTTTATTGTCTACACTAACACATTCTTTTGGAATAAATGCTTGATTTGGGCGAGGATTCTCTTGATGGAGATGAGGAAGGTATGCTTGACATATGCATTGATAGAGTAGCTAGGGAAAGAGATATATCACCTAGGCAACAAAGAAGTGGAAGCAACAAAAGCAAAAAGAAAACACATGGAAGACAACATAGTTGGGACGGTAAAATGACTGAGGAGTTTGCTCCAAGGCACCTACCGATGCGACAGGCAAAGCAGAACCATTTGACAGTATCAATAGGTTCAACAAGATCCAATAAATCCATAAAGAAAGTATGAATTATCAAGTGTTGTTGGATAGGTTTGAAGAAGAAAACAAGAGAAAAATACTTTAAGTTACTTTTGATGGGCAATCAATCTTTTTTAATTCGTGCGGTGTAATAGAAAGTTTGAGGCTGATAACTCAACTTTCTTCTTGATTGGCATATTTTTACATTATTTAAGCATCCTCATTTGTAATATCATCACAAAGTGTATTACAAACTCTGTGGTGATCAGAAAATACTTAGTTCTCTCTAGCTCTTATTTTCTTCATGCTTGTTAGGTAGTACACGTTAGGTACTTCATTAGGATTAGTACGGTAAGGCCTAGCCCCCCTTGCTTGCACTTATTCCTATTGATATTTTTTATGTTTAATAAAAGGCCACTAGGCAGTGTCTAGTGGTAAATTTGTGGGGAAAAAAAAATGTTTCAAGCTTAGAATCAAATAACTTGCTCTGAATTTTAATAATTTGATTTCTTTTTAAATCCATTAGGTGATACCATTTCTAATATTCTGGATACCATATAGTGCAGGGGAACTTTTGCCTATTTTCTAATATTTTTGTTGTTTGAACATGGATGATCATGGTTAGTAAAATATTGATCAATGAACAAAATGCAAATGCACAATGGAAAGTGTACACGTTAAATAAATGAAAGTAAAAAGGCCAATCGAGGAGCAAAAAATTACCTGAATGTATTAGGAGTACAGCGGGATTATAATCGAAATTTGTAAAAGGTCAGCTGGTTGGTCCACAGATAATATTGCCACGGGATATAACCTCTTGCTAGTCAAATACCTTAAGGCGGTACTGTAGGTACACTTGAATAAACAAAGGGAACAATACACAAGTTTAACTAGTTCCAATAATAATGAGAGTTATGGTGGAATGATAAGTTTTTCTTCATTAAGTTTCAAATTCGAGTCTCACCATTATTACATGGCCTTTATCCTCCAATGTGAAATTTTCCAATGAAAATCCAGATTTAGTGAGGCTTTTATATCATTAAGTTTCAAATTCGAGTCTCACCATTATTACATGGCCTTTATCCTCCAATGTGAAATTTCCCAATGAAAATCCAGATTTAGTGAGGCTTTGATATAAATACCAAACGCCAAATAAAAAAAAAAAAAAACTAGTTCCAATGAAAATGATAGTGGGAGTCTTGGAAAGATTGACCATATATGGGCTGTCACTTAGCTTTGATGGAATCAATTTTTTTCCTGTTTCCAGCTCAATCTTTTTTTCTTCCTTTCTGTTTTACTTTGAACCTTCCTCTTTATTTCCTCAAGCCTATCCCCACACGGCCTACCTACTTATTTTTTGGTGAGGTGGGGACCAATAAACCCTTATAAAACCCCATCTAGCTTTCCAACTCTAATTCATCCAATAAACTTTGAAATCTTAAGAATTAAACATGGCTTCTTCTTCTAAGTTAGTACTTGTAATGTGTTTTATGATTAGTGCTTTTGGCATTGCAATTGGGAACACGTTAGATCAAGAATTTGAGATAACATGGGGTGATGGCAGAGCAAAGATACTCAACAATGGCGACCTCCTTACTCTCTCACTTGACAAAATCTCTGGCTCTGGTTTTCAATCCAAGAATGAATATCTCTTTGGTAAAATTGACATGCAGCTCAAACTTGTCCCCGGAAATTCTGCTGGCACTGTCACTGCTTACTATGTAATTCCCTTAACTTCTTTTTTCTGAATCATTTTTGAGCTATACATGTTTATTAAGTTGAAATGAAATTGAACTGTGGGAATTTATTGCAGTTGTCATCACAAGGACCAACACATGATGAGATAGATTTTGAATTCTTGGGAAATTTAAGTGGTGATCCTTATACTCTCCACACTAACGTATTTAGCCAAGGCAAAGGAAACAGAGAACAACAATTTCATCTCTGGTTTGATCCTACTGCTGATTTTCACACCTATTCCATCACTTGGAATCCACAACGCATCATGTAAGTACTTAAAGATTCGAACTTTCTTCAAATCTAAGATATTCTTTTGGGATAAATCTTGATTTGGGGTTCTCTTTTTTTTTTTTATTGAACAGATTCTATGTGGATGGAACACCGATTAGAGAATACAAGAATAGTGAATCAATGGGAGTTTCATATCCGAAGAACCAAGCAATGAGGATATACTCAAGTCTTTGGAATGCAGATGATTGGGCTACAAGAGGAGGACTTGTCAAGACTGATTGGAGCCAAGCACCCTTTAGTGCTTCTTACAGAAACTTCAATGCAAATGCTTGTATTTCCAGTTCTCCATCTTCTTGCAATTCCAATACTACAACTTCAACTAGCAGTTCATGGTTGAATGAAGACTTAGATAACACAAGCCAAGAGAGGCTCAAATGGGTGCAGAAAAATTACATGGTTTATAATTACTGCACTGATTCTAAGCGATTTCCACAAGGATTTCCAGCAGA
>JAJOOS010028698.1:0-14654 GCA_029582725.1 Solanum chiquidenum | reverse complement strand
CCTTTTTATGAGTTTCATACCTAAACTATTGAGAGTGTGAGTTTCATACCTAAACTATCAATTTTTAGTTTGAGAAACACACCTCTCTCTTTTATACCACTATCATCATGGTGTGTGTAATATACTCTCTCTTTTATTTTAAAAAATTGCCACATCCACTCCACATGGACAACCTTGACAAAAATTAAATAAATTATTAGTATTAGTTAAAATTTAAAATTTAAAAATTATTATCCAAAACAATAATATTTCTTTTATAAAATGAAATGTAAAATATTTTTCTTACCCCACACCATCACTTCCTCTCACCCCCACCCCCACCCCCAACCATTTTTTAAAGTTTTTTTTACTTCATCCCCCACCCCACACAAATACTAATTTAGATATTATTTTATTTTAAAAAAAATAATTTATCCACCCCACCTAACCCTCCGCTTTCAAATTTTTTCTCAATTTTTTGTTAGATATATACATATCGAAAATATTTTTTACTTGCTGCCGTAAGACATTTTTATTTTTTTACTTATTTATGTTATATTCGGTACACTAGTAGATTTTTTTTTCCTAAAAATATATGTACGTACATATCTAACACAAAATGAAATTTTTTTTTAAAATAAAATAAAATTAGGAGCGGAGGGTTTAAATAGGATGAGGTAGAATTTTTTTTTAAAATAAAATAAAATAATATCAAATTTTTTTTGGAGGAGGGGGGGAATAAGTGGGTGGTTATTTTGGGGGGGGGGGGTTGAAGTATGGATTTAAAAAAATATTTTATATAAGATTTTTTTAAAAAAAAGGATGGGGGATTGTGGGGGAGGGGGGTTACGTGGAGGAGGTGGTGGAGTGGGGTAAGCAAAATAATTTATTTTTTTTAAAAAAATTTTATAATTTTTATGGATAGTAATACTTTAATCTTTAATTTTTAATTAATATTAATAGTTTATTATTTAATTTTATTCAAGGTGGAATATTTTATCCATGTGGAATGCAATTTGTCAAGGTTTTTTCAAATAAAAGAGAGAGTGTTAACACACACCACTGAGGTGTGTTTCTCAAACTAAAAAGTGATAGTTTAGGTATGAAACTTACACTCTCAATAGTTTAGGTATGAAACTAAAAAAAGGGGATAGTTTAGGTGTGTTTTTGACACTTATCTCTATAAGAAATTCTATTGTTGCTGGCTTTCCAAATATTCCATAGAATAAATGGAGTTAGAATGGCCATAGGCACTCTAAGATTGTTATAGATGGTAGCATGTGATTTGGAGTAGCAAAGGAGATTTATTGTGCTGTAAAGATCATGGTTGCTAAGAGCTATTCCATAATGGTTCCAAATTTTCCTAGCAACCGGGCAAATCATGAAAATGTGGTTAGTTGTTTCCTCTAGGTCTGGGCAAGTGCCACCGTTTTTATTAATGGTGATTTTCCTATTAAAAAGGTTGGAGGAAGTAGGAAGCATGAAGCTTATTGAGGAGGAGGAGCCACAAGAAGTGCTTAATTTTATTTAGAGTCTGAAGTTTCCATATCCAGTGGTGGGAGTTGGTGATATTATTTATAAGGTTGTTCTTGGCATTTAGGAAGAGGCTATAAGCACTACTAGTAGAAAAGTTCCCATTTCGATTTTGGTTCCAATAGAAAGTGTCCCTTTTTTGTATAGTATTGGAGATAGGTATCACAAATAACACTTTTTTATATGATCGGGTAATTCAAAGGAGATCTAGAAAAATTCCAGTCGTTATTCTCTAGAAGGTGCGAAACAAATAAATCTAGGTCCGGTTTATTCAAAGGATGTTGGAATGTATGCGTCCAGTGATCACAGGACCAGGACCCCGACATAATAAAAGTGCAGAAAATAAATAGCACAACGTAAAATCAGCACAAGAGTTTTACGTGGAAACCTTCTTGCTCAAAGGAATAAAATCATCAACTGTCACACAGGATTTTTCAACTATTTTCACTAATCTTCTCAAGCAAAAGTGAAACACAGATTACCACCACAACAGTGAGATTAACACCCTAATCCCACACTAAGTAATACTCCTATTACTTAAACGAGCCAAAGCAATAATCCTATTGCCCTCTAAACCAACTAACTCTAGTTGATCTAGACTTTAAGAACCCCCAAGGCTAACTCTAGCCACCAACTCCTATCTCCAAGACAAGAGCTTAAATGAGCAGCAACTCTGTTGCACCACACATCAACTAACTCTAGTTGACACTCCTAAGCAACTCCACCCAAGAGAACACCAAAACAATGGTGTAAAAAGGCTTGAACAATACATAGATGATTCGACTAACTAACTCGAGTTAATACAACTCAAACTAAATACTTAGACAAGCAAATGATGTACTTTCCTTTATAACTTAGGAGTATATTTACAATGTAAGCACATAAGATAGAAAGCTCTAAATACAACAAGACGCTTCAGCACTCCATCAAATCCCTTGTTGATATGAGGAGTGTGCTTCCCTGAAGATGGCCTTCTCTTTTCAAGCTTATGAATTTTCAGAGAAAATCCAAATTTTGTTTGCCAAATCTTGAGATTGTGTTTTGTGTAAAGAAACTATATTAATGAACACAAACTTCTTGAGACCGCCCATTGGCTGAGAGCCTGCTTCTCTGGAAAGACGTGCACCTACCACATCAGAGGTGACAGCTTTTCTGACAGTTTTCTTGTCGTCCTTTCATATACGCAATCTTGTTGGGACCAGGTCCCTTGCAATGTTCTTGAGAAGACTTGATAACTCTCTTTCTCTTTTGAATGAATGAATCTTCTTTTTGTTTGTCATTTTAATTATATTGACCAAAAAGAATTATTATCCATTGGACAAACAACCTCATCCGTTTCTATTGGTGAAGTACGCTGAAGGACTTCACCAACCCACTGACAGGACAACTTTACAGTTGTACACCAAATCTGGATGAGAGAACTCTGCCAGGGACCGAGTCCCTGTAATTGTGAGCCACTGAAACAGATAGTCTCGTCCGCTCTTCCTATTGGTGCAGTACACTGCATTTTTCACCTACCACCTGACATGACAACTTTACACCTGTAACCTCTTTGAATCTGGACGAGAGCACTCTGCCAAGGACCGGGTCCTGCATTTGTGAAGATCATCAAAACACCTAGAATATAACATTTCCCCCCCTTTTTATGATGACACACAAATATTCCTCACACTGAGTTTATTCATTCATTTCCCCTGTCGTCAGTCTCAATAACAAAAATCTGGTTCCTTGTAAATCCCTAAGTTTGTTAAATCATCAAACTTAACATCAGCTCCAAACTAACATTTTCTCCTTTTTGATGATAACAAACTTATTTACCAGTTTCCCCTTTCACCAGTTCCCCATATCAACAAGAACTCTTCAGGTAACTGGATTGGTCCCCTTATTTTCATCATCCCCAAAGTTTTTCAAATCATCAAAACATCAAACTAGCATATTCCCCCTTTTTGATGATGACAAACTTTTTCAAATTCTTCCCCTTATCGGCATGACTATGTCTTCTTCAAGTAGATAACATCATTGATCTCAAACCTTAACAATTCATTGATCTCATACCTTACCAATTTTCCCCTTTTTGACATCATAAAAAAGGGTTAAAGCAGTAAATCAAGTTGATAGAAATGCAGTTCAAGCAAATTCATGGACACTTAGGCAGCACTGAGCATGAGTAAAAATGCATAAAGTAATGAGACAAGTCAGTAGAAACATGACATTTTTCATTCATAAATAAAAGATCATCAATCTGAGCATTGCACATATTATTAGGAATGAGAACCAAAACAATGCCCACTGAGTTTTGATAGAAAATGAGGAGGACTGACACGGGAGTTTAGGAAGAGAGGGGATGTCTTAGGAAAAAGGGATTGAAAGAATAGAATTAGTAGATCATATCCATTTGCCTCTCGAAGTTCACATTCTTTGCTGCCCAGGCTTCACGTTGAACCTTCAGGGCAACCATTTTCTTTATTTTTTTTAACCTGGTCCCTCTGATTATGATGTTTCAGAAGTTGAGCCTTCAGGAAAACCATTTCAGTATCCCTATTAGCAAGAGCAAATGTCATAGCTTCCAACACTAGCCTGAGTTTCTCATGATAGAAAGATTGGTAGAATCAAATTTACTCAAGGCCTCCGAGATGAATAGATCAATAACTGAGGAACCATTTTTTTTCTTCCTTTTTTATCAAGGTCAAACACCCTCTTATTCAGAAAACTTTGAGTTCTCAGAATATCAACCTCTTCCATTTTGAACATCATCTTTTCCACCTTCTTCTTTTTGCTTATTGGACCTGGTCCCTCTTCACACTTAAAAACATATTCATCAAAAAATTCTTCAGTAAGTACAAAGGGTTTAACCATTTGAAGTGTTTTTGAGAGAGGAGTAAAAAGGGTTTTAAAAATTTCTAATTTTGGAAGGGGATTTGAAAAAAAATATGGAGTATAAAGGAAGTGAAAGGGTGTATTATGTGAAAGAAAGTGTCATTTTGGTATTCAAAAGATGGGACAACAGTTAGATACATGAATGACAGACATGTGCCAATTGCAACAGTTCTCATACATAATTCAAACTGCAATGTTAAGAGTGCTAACCTTCGAGAACGGAGCAGGTCCCTCTCTGTAGTTTGAATGTGATTGCTTAGATCTGTCCTGACCTCTCTTTTCCTTCAGCCCTTTTTCCATGTGTGTATACCTACAAAAGGTATGAGACTGAACTTGCTAAAACATACATAACTGAAAAACAAGGATATCTGCTCCATTTGCATAGTCATGAGAGGGTTGATTGCTTCAGGCAGGATCCATTCAATAAGGTTTCAGCATTCCCAACTCCAGTTTGATTATCTCAACAACGTCTTCTAAGAGCTTCAAGTTGCTGCTTGATCTACAAGAGTTGATCACATCAAGCTGCACTTGCTACATTCTCTGCCTCAGTTGTTGAAAGAGCAACTGAATCTTGCCTTTTAGTTTCCCATGAGTGAGAGATCAGCCTAGAACATAAGCCATTCATGAGGTACTCTTTCTATCAACTGTATATCCAACATGATTAGCATCTCCTTGTTCGTCCAAGTCAAAAAGTCTCCTGATGGACAGAGTAGAACCATGTCCATGTTTCCTTCAAATGTCTTAGGATTCTCTTAGCAAGCTTCAAATGTGATTCTGTTGGACAATCTTGGAATCTTGCATAAATCCTAACACTTGTATCATTTACATCTGGACAAGATCTATCAGCATCCAACTTTGAGTTGGTCCCCATGGAAGTATCAATTGTCTTGGCAGCCATAATATGGAACTTCTTTAGGGGCTTCTTTGAGCTGGAACCAGGTCCCTGTTCTTCACAAGATGGTCCTTGCTTAGAGCTTTGCTGAAGATGTCAGCCACTTGATCTTCCATTGTGCAAAGCTTCATGATGACATTACCCCTTTTAGCATTGTCTTGACTTCAAGTATGTTAAGCCTTTTGAGCTGCCCCTTGATGAACTTTTCTTGACAAATGAGGGTACCTTTAGAGGTTTACTTGATCTACAACTCTAAGAAGAAATTTAATTCTTCCATCATGCTCACTTCAAGACTCACTATTTATGAGTGCAATAGACTTTTTAGAAAACACCTCAAATGTTGCTTCAAAGGAACTTGGACAACCTGTTAGCTGGTCGGGGAACCGAGGCATACTTTGCTTCTTTCAAACTGAGCTTGATCATCTTCTTCATTCTCACCTTCAGAATTTGCATTATCAGTTTGAACTGCATCATCTTTGTTCAATATTATCTACCAGATCGGGTCCCTCATCAGGTTCATCATCTGTATCAGCTTCCTTGGGATTGCTAATTCATGAAGAGGATATTGTTCAGCAAGCTCACTGTTTAGACCATCTCTTTGAGTCTGAAGCAGCTCTTCCATGTATGAGTCTTCTTTGTTTTGCAACTTCTCAATTCTTCCAGACTCATCAAAAATCATATGAATACTTTCTTCAATGCATAATTTTTGTTTTGATGCACCCGATAAGCTTTGCTGGACGAAGAATATCCCACAAATACTCTTTCAACATCATTGAAATTAAACTTCTCAATATCATCATTTTGATCATAAAACATGTACCATTCACCACTTCAGCCCAAAGGTTCTTTGAAAGATTAAAAGCCTGCTTATTCCACCTGAAGGATGGTCTGATATGCTTCTCTGTAACACAAGCATTTCAAACTTGTCATCTGCAAATTTTATTTTGGGCAGACCACAGACCAGGTCCCTTGACACAGGTTTGTGCAGTAGAGAAGCACTTACATGAGCACGTCTTTCATGTCATACATCGGCATTCTCACTCTGAGCACTAAGGCAAGTGAGATTGTCACTGCGAGCAGTATTCAGATCAGCAATATACATGTTCTTGCATCTCTTTTCTGTCAAGATCATCACCTGAGAGAGCAAGTTTGTGACAACACATTTTTCTAATAAGAGCTTAGCTTCATTTTGTTCATCACAAATCTGTGAAACACTTGAAATAATGTACTTTAACCTATTGACATAGTACATAGCTTCAAAAGAGTGTTTCACAAACTTTCAAGTTCTGCGTACACCAAGAATGTAGCATTTCTTGCCATTACCAAAAAAGACATGTTTTTGCATCTCTTTTCTGTCAAGATCATCACCTGAGAGAGCAAGTTTGTGACAACACATTTTTCTAATAAGAGCTTAACTTCATTTTGTTCATCACAAATTTGTGAAACACTTGAAAGAATGTAGTTCAACCTATTGACATAGTACATAACTTCAAAAGAGTGTTTCACAGACTTTCAAGTTCTGCGTACACCAAGAATGTAGCATTTCTTGCCATTACCAAAAGAGACACCTCCACCTTAAAGTGCCTTAAGAGAGAGAAGTTTTGTAGTTCTCTCAGTCATGTGCTTTGAGCATCCACTATTCATAAACCAATAGTAATTAATACTATCTCCTCTCACTTGCATAGAAAATCACTTGTTAGCCTTGGGAATCCATTTGATATGGAGTTCCCAGTAAGCAGATAACGGAGTGATAAGAAAATCTTTTGTCCAGTAAGGCATACTAGTTTTCTTCAAATTGGGACCAGAAGCTAGATCAGGTCCCTTCTTCAGTCTATTCCTCTGTTTGGAATAGTTTGACGAACATCCTTCATATTTTTTCAAAACCGGACAATCTTTCTTAAAATGTCCATCTCGACCACAATGCACACACATCAGATTATCAGCATTAGAAATAGATTTGTTGTGAGGATTGTATGGGGAATCTATCTTCTCACAGCCCAGCCCTCTTCTACTGTTGTTGCCTTGACCAATTAGATTTGTAAGAATCTTAGAGGAATTGGTCTATTTGAGGGATTTTTCCAATTCCTCTTTTACATAGACCAGGTCCCTCTCCAGCACAAGATTTCTTTGTAGAGCCGATTTCTTCTTTATTTTAGCAGTGTGCAGCTTATTTTCAACCTAAAACTGCAAGATGTTGGCCTCGTTCTTTCCTTAAAAAACTGCAGTAGTCACTCCTTTTATCTTTTCCTTCAGTTCTAGATTTTCAACTTCTAGAATAACCATTTGACTTTCAATATCAGATATTTGGGCAACTAAAGCAATTTTTCCATCTTGAGAGATGTCTAGTCTATTGTTCACGAGATCATTCTTAGTTGTTACCTCACTTTTCAAATCAAGTAATACAATTGCTATCTTTCTCAATTTACTGGTAGCAAAGGTATTCAAGTTTTGCTTGAAATATGATAGGGTTACATTTTCATCAGCATCTTCCTCATCTGACTTTCCTATGAAAGCATCATTAGAGTGCTCAGAATCATCTGAATCACTTAAGAAATTTTCCCATGCAGTCATATCCTTCTTCACCGCCTGGAAAAAAGCTTCTCTTCTACTTGTCTTGTCACGGACCTGGTCCCCCTCTTTGTCTTTACCTTCTTCAGTTTTGACATATTCCCTGTGGTCAGCTTTATGCATAGGACAGTTTCCAATGGAGTGACCTGGTTGATCGCACTTGTAACACACTTCACTTGGGCTAGTAGCCTTGTCATGGTTTTCTTTCTTTTGATCAGCCTCATCAATCAGATCTGTCCTCTTGTCTTTGCCCTTGAGAATGAGACCCTCCTCTTTTCTGTGCAACTCATGAACTTAAAGATGTTCAAATAGTGCATCCAGAGTCACCACGTCAGGATCCCTTATTTCATCGCCAAACACAAATTCATTTGTCCAAGATCTAGGAAGAATTTCTAGAATCTTAGAGACTTGCTTGAACACATGGACATGTTCTTCAAGGAGCATGAGCTCATTGGTGATGGTAGAGAATCTGGCACGCAGTTCATGAATAGATTCACCTTCTTTTATGTTAAAGCTTTCAAACTGAGTAGTAAAGAGATCTATCTTAGATTTCCTTATTTCCTCAGTACTTTCATACGTTGTTCTCAATAGATCCCAAATTTCCTTAGCTGATTCACAAGATGAGATCAGATCGTATTCATTTACACTAAGGCCACACATCAGTAGCTTCCTAGCTTTGTGGTTTTCTAGACTAACCTTTTGTCAAAGTTATTATATTATTGTCGAGTTTTGGGAGTGACTCTTGTGACTTCTCCATCTTTAACCTCCATAGTTGGCACATAAGGACCTTCACATATAATGTTCCATACCTCAATGTCCTCATCTATGAGATAGTCTCTCATTCAAATCTTCCACCATCTGTAGAACTGACCATCAAAAAGAGGTGGCCTTGTGGAGGACCCACTTCTTTGCAAGTTTAGTGTTGTCTCCATTCAGGAATCTCTCTCTTGGTGCTAACTAGATAGAGAGCCCAAGCTCTGATACCAATTGTTGGAATGTATGTGTCCACTAGTGATCACAGGACCAGGTCCCCTGACAGAATAAAAGTGCAGAAAATAAATAGCACAACATAAAACTGGCACAAGAGTTTTACGTGGAAATCTCCTTGCTCAAGGGAGTAAACCCATGACATGTCACAGAGGATTTTCCAAGTGTTTTCACTAATCTTCTCAAGCAAAAGTGAAACACAGATTACAACCACAACAGTAAGATTAACACCCTAATCCCACACTAAGTAATACTCCTATTACTTAAACAAGCCAAAGAAATAATCCTATTGCCCACTAAACCAACTAACTCTAGTTGATCTAGACTTTAAGAAAACCCAAGGCTAACTCTAGCCACCAACTCCTATCTCTAAGACAAAAGTTTAAATGAGCAGCAACTCTGTTGCACCACACATCAACTAACTCTAGTTGACACTCCTAGGCAACTCTACCCAAGAGAACACCAAAAGAATGGTGTAAAAAGGCTTGGCCAACACTTAGATGATTCCACTAACTAACTGGAGTTAATACGACTAAAACTAAATACTTAGACAAGCAAATGATCTACTGTCCTATATAACTCATGAGTAGATTTACAATGTAAGCACATAAGATACAAAGCTATAAATACAAGAAGACGCTTCAGCACTCCATCAGGTCCCTTGATGATATGAGCAGTGTTCTTTCTTAAAGATTGCCTTCTCTTTTAAAGCTTATGAATTTTCAGAAAAAATCCAAATTTTGTTTGCCAAATCTTGAGTTTGTGTTTTGTGTAAAGAGACTATATAAATGAACACAAACTTCTTGAGACCGCCTATTGGCTGAGAGCCTGCTTCTCTTGAAAGATGTGCACCTACCATATTAGAGGTGGCAGCTTTTCTGACAGCTGTCTTGTCATCCTTTCACATACGCAGTCTTGCAGGGACCAGGTCCATTGCAATGTTCTTTGTGAGTTCTTGAGAAGACTTGATAACTCTCCTTATCTTTTGAATGAATGAATCTTCTTGTTGTTTGTCATTTTGATTATATTGACCAAAAAGAATTATTGTCCATTGGACAAACAACCTCGTCCGTTTCTATTGTTGAAGTACACTGATGACTTCACTAACTCACTGATAGGACAACTGTACAACTGTACACCATTATAAATCTGGATGAGAGAACTCTGCCAGTGACCAAGTCCTTACAATTGTGAGCCACTGAAATAGACAGTCTCGTCCGCTCTTCCTATTGGTGCAGTACACTAAAATTTTCACCTACCACTTGACATGACAACTTTACAGTTGTGCCCCATTTGAATCTGGACGAGAGCACTCTGCCAGGGATCGGGTCCCTGCATTTGTGAGAATTATCAAAATACCTAGAATATAACAAAGGGCCTTGGATTGATTCTCATAGTGTATTGGTTCCTTCAATCCATTTATCATTCCAAAGGTTGATTGTGGTGCCATCTCCGACATTCCAAGAAATGCCATTTTTGAATAATGGGTAAGATTTATGAAGACTTCTCCATATGTAGGAGTCATAAGAGTAACATTTGTAGTGAGAGGTGGAAGTAAGCCTGTTGGAGTATTTTTTAGAGAGTACTTTTGCCCAAGGCTGATTTTGATTATTTAAATATCTCCAATAGAGGCTTACTAGGAGAGCGAAGTTTTTCCCACTTGTTTTTCGGAGGTCTAGACCCCCTAGATTTATCAGGATAGTGACTATGTCCCAATTTGCTAAATGGAGCTTTCTTTTTCCCGTTGTCGAACCCCACAAGAAATTTCTTTGGTTTTGATCTATATAATTTATGAAATTTTGAGGAATGAGGTTGCATTGCATAGCGTAGTAGGAATAGAAGCTACCACAAATTTTATTAAGGTGGTCCTCCCTGCCAAGGATAAAAAATGAGTTTTCCAACCACTAAGCCTTTTATTCATATGGTCAATAATAAATTGCTAGTCATGGCTCTTGGGATGGTGATTTGTGATAGGGATCCCTAGGTATTTACCCATTCTATTTGATTGTCGGATGTTCAACATGGTAGAGAGAGTAGCTATATCTTTAGCACATACGTTAGCTGAGAAGATAACTATGGATTTATTAAAACTAATTTTTTCCCTGATTGTTCAGAGATGGTGTTAAAAATATAAATTATTGAAGAGGCATTGGTGGAGTCAACTTTCAAGAAGAGGATATCATTGACAAAAAAAAGATGGGATACAGGCGTACTTATTCTACCAATTCTAATAGGTTGCCAAAGGCTCTCATTATTGCATAGTTTATAAGTGTAGACAAGGATTCTATGCAGATAATGAAGATGTAGGGGGAAAGTGGGTCTCCTTGTCTAATACCTCTTATAGGAAGAAAATAGTTGGTGGGGGTACTGTTTACTTAAATAGAAATGGATGAAGTTTAAATGCAAGACATAATTAGCGCTATGACATTGCTAGGAAAGTTGAGAATAATGAGTGATTGCCTGCTAAAGGACCACTCTAATATATCGAAAGCTTTTTCGAGGTCAATTTTGAGAAGACGTTTTTCAAACTTTCCTTTAGTCTTTTGGTTGGAGTAGATAGCTTCTTGGACAATGATGGTGTTATATACTGCTCTACGTCCAAGAATGAAGCTATATTGTTGAGGACAAATGATTTCATCCAGGTAGGGTCTAATTTGATTGACGATAATTTTTGTGATGGTTTTATAAATTGTGTTGCACAAGATAATGGGCCTATAATGAGTAATTTGCTCGGGGTTATTTATTTTTGGAAAGAGGCAGATAAATGTTTTGTTGATCTCAGTCGGGATGGGCGAGCTTTGGAAAGCTCTTATACACGTAGTGACCAATGTTTCCTCTGTAATCTCCCAAATATTTTAGAAGAACAGGGAATGCAGTCCGTCCGGTCAGGGGACTTAAGAGGGTGAAAGGAGAATAGCGCAATTTTAATTTCTTCCCTCGAAAGTGATCGTCCTATCCAATTTTTGTTTTCATCAGAGAGGGAATGTTGACAAGGGGCTGGGAAAGAGAGAGAGATTTGCTTAAGCTCGGTGTTATAAATTGTTTGGTAGTGGTGTATGATGGTTTCTCTAATAATATTTTGATCGAAGGTCCAGTTACCTACATAGTTGTTAAGACCTAAAATCTTATTTCTACGCCTTCTATTAGTGGTAGAAATATGAAAGAACTTAGTGTTTGCGTCCGCATCGTTAATCCACTGAATTTTGAATTTTAGCTTCCAAAAATCCTCTTCTCTTTTTAATATTTCATTATAGTTGCTGATAAGCGTGGTTTCTAAGTCTATATATGAAAAGGCTTCTTATACATGGTTTCCATTCGTTGGATACCATTTAGTCTTTAAGGACTTTAGTTTTTTGCTTAAAAATATTTCCAATTCATCACAGCCTTAGTGAGGTCCTCTATTGTTATGTTATACTCCCTATTATGATTCCATGATGCCTTACTCACCTTGGAGAAAATCTTTGTACAGTTTAACAAAATAGGACAATGATCTGAGTGGGTTCGGGGTAAGTGGAGAACATTTGAGTCAGGATATAAGCTTAGTAAATCTTGATTACTAAGGAATCTATCTAGTTTTTCCATGATAATCGTCTCGTTGTTTTTGTGCCTATTGGCCCAAGTATATTTTTGACCAGTGAATCCCAGGCTATCATACCCATGTCGTCCAGCCAGTTGATGAAAGATGAGCATTTAGAGTTGTTTATTGGCCTACCCCTTAATTTCTTGGAAGCATTTGTAATTTCATTAAAATCTCCACAAACTAGCCAAGGCCCGTTGATTATATTAGACAAATTACTAAGATTGTTCCACAAAGATTTTCTAAAGCTATTCAAGTTTTTTTGCATATATTACTGAAAAAAGAACTTAAAAGTTTTTGAGCTCACCTTGATAGTTGAGTGAATTTCCTGGTCAGTTAGGACGAAAAATTTAATTGTAATTTCCGAGCTTTTCCAATAGAGTGCAATTCCTCTAGAGTATCCCAAACCAGAGACTTGTATGACAATAGTATATTCCAATGTTTGCAGTAGGTTGTCATGATCTTCCATTTTTGTCTCTGTAAGATCCAAGATAGTTGGATTATTCAAATCGATCAGGGCTTGCAGGTTCCTCTTAAAATCAGCATTGTGTGCACCCCTACGTTCCAGAGTAAGACCTTCATTGATAATTCCTTGTGAGCTGTTGGTTTCCCTCCTGGAGCTAGAGTCATTTCCAGGTTCACACTATTGAGATTCTTCGATGAAGTTGCCTCCACCAATGGTTGTTTCTCTTTCGCAGTTGGTATCAAAGTGCCACATATTTAGGTGTCGTATTTGTATTGTAGCATTGTAAGTTTAGAGATGTCTTTGGAATTTCTTTGGGAACTTTGATCATGATTTTATTTTCTATATTTTGTTGCATGTCTATTGTCAAGTGGTTCTTCAAGTAGAGAGTTTGCAAGTGTAGCTCTGGGATGTTTAATGTCTCTTCTCTCAATCGTTGGTCGTTACATGGTGTATAGGTGGTGATGGCTCCCTTGTGAAAATCTATGGTAGCACCTGATCCTCCATATGGTCTTCCTCCTCGCTCACTGTTATGTCCTCATTGGGGTTTGCTCCTTGGATGCCCAGCATTTGTTGTAGTAAGTAGTTGATAAAGCGGTGCAATTAGTAGATAAGTTGCAAGTGTTGCAAGTTTAGGTTTGAGAGAGGAGTTGGCTGATGGAGAATGTTGTATAACTCCAATGTTGTTAGCTCCTGAGTAAGTTCCAGTTGGGTGGCAGCCAGCCTTATGAGGCTGCCAGTCAGCCTCTCGTCTATCAAGATTGGCAGTGGGGTGGGGTAGATTTGATTCAGAGGAGTGTTGGTTAACTCTGTCACGACCCAAGAACACCCCCTAGTCGTAACACGACGTACTTGACCCCAAAGGGGTCACATACAAGCCCTTAGCACATTCTTAACATAAGATAATAGAGAATATGGGAAAATTTAAAAACTTTTACAATCATTGTCTTATTTCATAAAATCAAGCGGAAGTCTTTACTAAACCTTTGTCTCAAACCATCTATTTAACTCCTGAATAAAAGTCTTTGGGATGCAGCCCATACAAAGTCTAAAAACATAAAGAAATGACATAAGGAAATAAAGGGTTCGTCCTCGAAGCTATGAGGACTCACCAATTCTTTTATTCTTCTAAATCCTTGAAACTCTAGCCTCCAAAGCAACTCAAGCCTCCAACCCTACATTTCGTTAGAATGTAGGCAATATGTGTTAGTACAAAACGTATTAAGTATGAAAGCTAGCACTACATCATAAGAGCATCTCAAAATGGTTAGTCAACATAAGACATAAGCATAAGAGATAATAACATAGTCATAACATAATCATCATAGTCATAGCATGGTCTCCAACATAAGCTTCATATAAACATAAGTCAACATAAGACATAGTTAATGAGCATGAGAGATAAGTCATAATCATATCAACATAATTGACTCTTAGTCATCGTTACCACAATATCACCATTCTCAAGTAACCTCAAAAGTATACAAGTGCAAAGCAAGAATAGCATCGCATAATACCACCCAAGCCAAGTATCCATTTTTAGTCATCTTAATCATAGTCTACATGCATGGTTAAATCATAAGTCTTTCTACCATAAGGGCACCGTACTTCTAAGGAACCTCAAGACTGATACGCTCAAATTACACCTCCCTAAAGAAGCATAAGCGATCGTTATCAAGTAAAGAACCCAACTTGTAGGTTAGGGTCGATCCCACGAGGAAAATGGTTTAGACTTTACTTTAACCAAAAATTATATTCAATTAGTCAAATTACTTCCA
>JAJOOS010028697.1:0-11814 GCA_029582725.1 Solanum chiquidenum | reverse complement strand
GCTTATGGTCATTTTATTTGCTTCCGCGACCAAGGATGTGTAATGATACGCTATGAGGCTTGTTTGAGGTTCCTTCGGGTTCCTCATTCGCCGGTCACGTCTAGGCCCTAGGCTTGGGTCGTGACATAAAGCACCACCATTGTTTGTATTGGAAAGCTATGCATACATACTTCAGATTTCTCATACCAATACCTCCTTCTTCATAGGGAAAGCTTAATTTTTTCCAAGAGGCCCAATGGTATTTTTTCTTTTCTTTTCTCCAACCCCAGAAAAAATAGCCATGATGCTTTGGACCTATTTTAGGACAGTAACAGGTGGGGTCACTGCTGATAGGAGATGAATAGGTATAGATTGTAAGACATGCTTGACTAGAATTGCTCTTCCACCATAGCTCAATAATTTTGTATGCCACCCTGTAATTCTGCACAAAACTTTGTTAATAAGATCTGAAAAATAAATAATCCTTGGTCTACCAATAAATAAAGGGCAACCAAGGTAAGTGAGAGGGCCCTCCTTCTGTCTGAATCCAGTGATTCTTTTGATCCTGTCTCTAGTGCTATTGAAAGCATTAGTATGGACCATAAAGTGACTTTTGTCTACGTTAATAAGCTGGCCTGAAGTGTCTTCATAAGTCTTCAAGGTTTGCATAATAAGTTTCAGAGTTTTCTGTCTTCCAGAAGTGAAGAGTATAATGTCATCAGCAAAACATAGATGGTTCACTTGGGGACCCCTTGATTCCATGAAGAATCCATAATAATCTGGACTGCTGTGGAGTCTGTTCAAGGATCTGGATAGGACCTCTGCACCTAAAATAAATAGGGCAGGGGATAATGGATCACCTTGCTTGAGACCTCTTGTGGATTGAAAGAAACTATGTATTTTACCATTGACAATAATAGAGTACCAGTTGTTAGCCATGATCCTCCAAACCATATCAATAAAGACTTCCTCAAACCCCATTCTTCTCAAAACCAAACATATGTAGGATCGAGAGACCCTATCATATGCTTTAGCCATGTCTAACTCAATAATGACATTGCTTCCAATGTTTGGTTTCTTAATGTGATGTATGATCTCTTGTGCCAACATAACATTTTCAGATATACTTCTCCCTTTCACAAAACCAGATTGGTTGAGAGAAATCAACTTAGGTAGAATAGGACTAAGTCTGGAACTTACTAGTTTAGAGATGATCTTGCTATTGAAGTTGCTAAGACTGATAGGCCTAAATTCAGTGAGTTTGTTAGGATTGTTCACTTTAGGGAGCAGAACTATGCAGGAATGAGAAAAATATTTGGGAATCATTTGCCCACAAAAGAAAGCATGAATGACACCAAGGAGGTCATGCTTGATAATGCTCCAACATTTTTGAAAAAAATAGCCATTCATCCCATCCGGACCAGCTGCAGAATTAGGATTCATGGAGAAAACCACTTCCTTCAACTCTTCCAGATCAGGCATGGTAGTTAGACTATCATTTTGCTCCTGATTAACCATCCTAGGGATACACTCTAAGCGACCCTCATTAATGAGTGTGTTTGTCCCTGTGAATAGTTCCTGGAAGTGGTCACAGGCAGCTTCAGCAATACTATCATCTCCCTGAATCCACTCCCCATCTCCCCTGATAAGTTTGTGGATGAATAACCTTCTTCTTCTTCCCCTTATCAGAGAGTGGAAATATTTTGTGTTGCAATCCCCCTATTTGAACCAGTGTAATTGAGTCTTTTGTTTCAGCATGGAATCTTCTATCTTCAAATATCTGATATACTCTGCATTGAGTTCATGAAGAATGGTCCTGTTGGTATCACTGTGCTCTTGAATCAGATTCTCCTCAGCAGTTCTGACCCTCTCCTCATACTCCTTGACTTTAGTGAAAATGTCCCCAAATTCCTTTCTAGACCAGTTACTAAGAGTGTTGGACAGCCTCTTTAATTTCAGGTGAAATCTCCACATGTTGTTACCCTCTATAGTCCATTCCCAGCAGGCCTTTACTATGTCAAGGAAATTAGGTTGATCAGCCCAGCAATTGAGGAACTTAAAATATTTGATATGAACTTCCTCCCTTGCAGTCATTTCCATCAGTAGGGGACAGTAATCTGACCCTACAGATGGTAAGTGAGTGATGGTAGTCTGAGGCATCTTTTCCAGCCAAGCATCAGTAACCAGAGCTCTATCCAGCCTTTTCCACACTCGTTGTTGTATACCTTTGTTGTTGGACCAAGTATACTTCTGTCCACTGAAGCCTAAATCCACAAGACCACAGGCTTCAATAATAGCAATGAATTCAAAACTCTTTCTCATATTGTAAGGAACTCCTCCCAGCTTCTCTTCAATAGAATTAATAACACTGTAGTCACCCACAGAGCACCAAGGTGTGTTAGGTTCTGCAGCTTGATGTAACATTTTGTCCCATAAAGGTCTTCTGAGATGATCTTTACACTTGGCATACACAAAAGTAATGTTGAAGTGGTTTTGAATTTCATTGTGACCAATGTTACAAGTAATTTGTTGCTCATCCTCCTCTAAAACTACACAGTCAATGTCCATGTTCCAAAAGATCCAAATTTTGCCATTGCAATTACTCACAGCATGCTCCATAAGTAATTGGTTCTTAAAATTTTGAATATGAATGGTATCTGAGAAGGGTTCAAGGATAGCAATGATAGAGAGATGGTGCATCTTTTTAAGCATTTTGAGTCTTTCAAGTACACCTTGGGTGTTAATCCCTCTCACATTCCAAATAATTGTACTAATCATTAAGATGATCTGGAAGTAAACAACCTAGTGTTTGGTCTGCCAACAGTGACAGTGTTAATATCTTGGCCTCTGAATTTAAACCTAGCCTGTTGTAATCCTCTAGCGGATAGGCCCTGAGTATCAGTCACCTGTTGAAATTCATCTGCAACACCTTTTTCTGGGAGAGGACTAAAAGCTCTAATTAGTAACTCACTAGTCTCATCATCCTCATCAAGGTCATTGAGTGATTGATTATCCACATCTAGTTCATCCTTTGAGTTTTCAACAACATATTCATCAGAGGTAGGATTTTTGTTCATTTGACACTTTTCATACCTTTTATCTGGAGGAACATTAAGGGGAGGACTCATATATTGGGTTTGTAGAGGAGTGATATCCATGCCCAATTGTTCATCAACCATAATAAACTTCTTACAAACTTCCCCCTTATTTTGTTGTTCTCCCTGCTGCTCACTATTTTGAAGTAGGTTCTGTCTCTTTTTTTCAGCATCTCTATTTCTCTTGCTAGGTTTGTTCTTGCTTTTGGGAGTGTTTCCATGATTACTGGTACTTGCTTTGGCTCCCATATCTTTTGCCATGGATCCTTTGTTGTGTTTACCTGCAGTACATAAGTCCCCTTGCTATTTTTCCTTGTTTTTTCCATTATTAACCTGCTATTCTACCCCAGATTGTTCTTGCTGATGTATCTTTTGCTTATCTGAATTAAGATTCTGGACTGCAGTGGTAGCAGGAGCTCTAAGGTCTGGATTATGGTCAAGGTGTGTACCCTCATACAGAACATGAGTCAAATTCCCCCCTTTGGACCCCCCTTCCTGCAAGTTAGTGTGTTTCTCCTAACATCCCCCATCCATCCCTCCTTCAACTTCAATAATAACAGTAGAGCGTGCAGTATAGGGGTTAATGGGAGTTGGGAGCATTGAGTCAATACTTGTGCTCTTGTTATTTGCTTTGTTTCCTGTTTGTTGGGTCTGTATTTTTTGGTTATGGTCTGCTGTAGACCTACTTTGTGCTCCCTGTGGTGTTGCCCCTTTACTGTTGTTGTGCTCCTGAGTAATGTCAATTTGATTTCCCTGCATGTTAAGGTTAGCAAAAGAATTATGATTGGAAATATTGGTTGTACCTGTTTGTTGAGCTGTGGTTTGTGGTTGCTCTTTTGACACTCTATTATGTGGTGATGTTGGTCTCCACACTGTCTTCTGGATTTTCTCCTCCTGTGGTTTATTGTTCCTCCTTCTGGGCACTTGCCATGCTTCCTCCTTCTGCTGATCAGATTGTTGCTGATTGCTTCCTTCCTTGTTGCTTTGGTATTGGTGCTCCTCTTGTTCCTTTGTCCTATTTTGCCTGTGATCATTTCCCTGTTGCACCTGTTCACCTTTATTCATGCTTTTCATTTCTTCTCCTAACTCTCTCCTTCGTTTGACATCCTCATCCCTTATTTTGAAGTTACAATCACCTAACCTGTGACCTTGATGTTTGCAATATTCACAGTAAGGAGGGATATTTTCATATTCAATAATTTGCCATCTCCCTATAGTGAGGTCTTCATCATCCAAACCAATCCAAACATGTCGAGGTCTAGTCTTGGTGAGATCTACTTGGACTTTTACCTTGGCCATACTAGCTCTAGTTCTTTTGATGGAGGCAGTATCTAAGTATAAGACTTTGCAGACTCCAGTAGAGGTGAGATGAATTCTTTCGTGAAACAATGCCATGGCAAACCTGGCAGCAGTACCCATATAGGAACAATAGGAGTTTCTTCTTCAGGTCTAAAATTTGGAGTCCAAGCTTGTATTCTCATAAGTTTGCCTTCAATGGTCATTTTTTGTTGTGTCCAGACAGTGTTGTAATCTAATTCATTCTCCAAATCAATAAACACATGCCTAGCATTATAGTGAGCAATATTGACTCCCCCATTCAGCTGAGCTTGTAAGATGAAGCTTTTCCTTATAAGTTTTATTTTTGGCATGGTGGTACTAAATTTACCTATAAGAGTGTATTTCAATCCACAGCCAATTTTTTCATGAAGTCGTCCATGTCATAAATCACAGCAGGCTGGCCCTGTTTAGTAGTGTGTCTGGGAGGGACCAATTCTATGGAGGTTGCATGTGTAGCATGAATTTGTCTAAGTCTTACAGCTAATGTTTGAACCACAGTATAAGGAGCAGGTTCTGTACTCAGGTCCTGTTTGGTGCTTTGATTCTCGCTGAGTTTACTGGGGATTTTGGGTTGGTTGGGATGTTGAGTTTGTTGACCATTAGAATTGAGGGTGGTATGTCTGTCAAAGTTGCTGGAGATTTTAGGGAAATCCTTCTGATACCTATTGGGGTCATACTGTCCTCCATGCTCAGGGGATTGAGAATGATTTTTATTGTGAACACTACTATGAATTCGATCAACCTGCTCTTGGGATTCAATGTGCCCCCTGCCCTGTTCCTGAGCATTCAACATAACATTGGTTTACCCTTTGCAATGACATTCTCATGGTCATCACTACTACTCCGGCTAACAGCATCACGATTAGAATTAGAGTGAGGAGACTTACCTGTTTGGGTTCCATCCACACTCGAATTTTTCCTTTGTGAACTGGTATTTATTGCATGTTGTTCCTGCAATTGGTCATAAGCAAATTCAGTAGTATAATTAGTGGCCTTACCTGCTGTCTGTTGTCCTCCATTGCTTGGGGTTGTACTCGTTGGTTTAACTCCAAATGAGAAGTGTGATGAACTCTCCACTTCAATCACTTCTAAAGAGGTAGTTCTTGCACTATCAAGTTGATCGTTATGGCCATGGCTGATTCGTGTATCTCCTTGCTTTGGTTGCATCCCCACTCCATGTTCCTCCCTTGGTTGGTGTTCTTGTTTTTTAAGATTGGGACTTGTATGAACATTAGAGTATGCCCACTGCTGTTCTGCTTTAGGTCTGCAGTTGAGTTCTTCATTTTCAACTTGGCGATTAATTGTAGAATCCTCTAAACTTGCTTGATTTTCCTTTTGGTTTTGGTTTTGAGCTACATTGATGGATATGTTGGTAAGGTGGACCTCTTTGTCCAAAGAAGGAGTTCCCTGGGTAGCTTCGCTGTCACCTTTCGATTTTCCAGCTGTATGCTCATCAGAATCCTTGTTGCCGGAGATTGGACCATCGATTTTGCTTGAAATTGCAGTGAGGTGTACCTTTTCACCAGGTGAGTAATCCCCAGTGTTCAATTCACCAAGAAACTGCTGGGAAATTGGACAAATTTTAAGACGCAACTCAGGCGATTTCTCGGCGACTTTCACAGAAATTGCCTCTTCAGATCTCTCAATTGGCACGGTGGAATGACGTGATTTTTTACTATGTTGTAGCCCTTGATTAGTATATTCATTCCCCCCGAACAGTTTTCGATGAATCATCTTATCACAATCTAGAGAAATATTTGTTTGAAACCCTTCCAACTACCTTTAAGAAATCGCGATACCTCAGTGTTTCGCAAATTCGAGGAGTTGTAGGACAAATTAGATGGCGATTCTTGGTGGGTTTTGTTCATCTGCTCAAGGCGCCCCAGATGGCTTAGGTCCGACGGCCTGGAAAGGCCCACCGGTGGCTCACGCGCCATTCCGGCGGCTGGTGAACTAGCCGTTTGAGATGTATGTATTATTCTAAATTAGAAAGAGTTCCGCGTAGAGAGGGAAATTAGAGAGATAAAAAAATTGGGAAATGAGGAAGCGATGAGGTTTAGGGTTTAGAGTTTAAGGTTTAGGGTTTAGGATTTTTAGTTTAGTGTTTAGGGTTTAGGATTTAGGGTTTAGGGCTAGGGTTTAGGGTTTAGGATTCGGGTTTAAGGTTTATGATTTTTAGTTTATGGTTTAGGGTTTAGTCTTGAGGATTTAGGGTTTAGGGTTTAGAATTTAAGGTTTAGGGATTAGAGTTTAGAGTTTAGGGTTTAGGGTTTAGGGTTTAGGCTTGAGAGTTTGTATTTAGTGTTTAGAGTTTAGGTTTGTGTTTAGAGTTTAAGGTTTAGGGTTTAGCATTACGAGTTTAGGATTTAGGGTTTAGGATTTAGGGTTGAGGGTTTAGAATTAGGGTTTTGGGTTTTGGGTTCTAATTTTAGGGTTTAGGGTTTAGGGTTTAAGGTTTAGGATTTAGGTTTTAGAGTTTATGGTTTATGGTTTAGGGTTTTTGGTTTAGTGGTTTAGGTTTTAGGGGTTAGGGTTTAGGAGTTAGGGTTTAGGATTAAGGTTTAGGGTTTAGGGTTTAGGGTTTTGGGATAGGGTTTAGGGTTTTGAGTTTAGAATTTAGGGTATAGGGCTTAGAGTTTAGGGTTTAGGGTTTAGCGTTTAAGTTTTAGGGTTTACGATTTAGGTTTTAGTGTTTAGTATTTAGGGTTTAGGGTTTAGGGTTTTGGATTTAGGGTTTAGGGTTTGGGGTTAAGGGTTTAAGGTCTAGTGTTTTGGGTTTAAGGTTTAGTATTTTGGGTTTAGGGTTTAGTATTTTCAATTTATGATTTAGGGTTTAGGGTTTAGGATTTATGGTTTAGGGTTATGGTTTTGGGTTTAGGGTTTAGGGTTTTGGGCTTAGGGTTACGGATTAAGGTTTACATTTTAGGATTTATGCTTTAGGGATTAGATATTAGAGTTTAGGGTTTAGGGTTTAGAGTTTGGATTTAGGGTTTAGAGTTTTGGTTTGGGTTTAGGGTTTAAGGTTATTAGTTTAGAATTTTGGGTTTATGATTTAGGGTGTAGGGCTTAGAATTAGGGTTTAGGGTTTAGAGTCTAGGGTTTAGGGTTTAGGATTTACTGTTTAGTGTTTTGGTTTTAGGGTTTAGGGTTTAGGGTATAGAGTTTAGGGTTTAGGCTTTAGGGTTTAGGCTTTAACGGTTTATGGTTTAGATTTTAGGGTTTAGGGTTTAGTATTTTCGGTTTAGGGGTTTAAGGTTTAGGATTTAGGGTTTAGATTTTAGGATTAAGGGTTAAGATTTTCTGTTTAGGGGTTTAGGCTTTAGGGTTTGGGGTTTAGAATTTAGGGTTTAGGATTTTTGATTTAGGGGTTTAAGGGTTAGGGTTTAGAGTTTAGGATTTAGGGTTTAGGGTTTAGAGTTTTGTATTTAGGGTTTAGTTTAAGTGTTTAGTGCTTAAGTTTAGGGTTTAGGATTAATGGTTTAGGGTTAGGGTTTAGAATTTTGGGTTTAAGGTTTTGGATTTATGGTTTATGGTTTAGGGTTTAGGGGTAAGATTGAGGATTTAGGGTTAATGGTTTAGGGTCTATTGTTTAGGGTTTAGGGTTTAGGGTTTAGGGTTTAGGGTTTTGGGTTAAGGGTTTAGGATTTAGGGTTTAGGATTAGGGTTTAGGGTTTAGGGTTTTGGGTTTAGGGTTTAGGGTTTAGGGTTAAGGATTTGAGGTTTAGTGTTTAGGGATTAGGGTTTTGAGTTTAGGATTTAGGGTTTAGGGTTTAGGGGTTAGAATTTGTATTTAGGGTTTAGAATTTAGGTTTGGGTTTAGAGTTTAGGGTTTAGGGGTAGGAGTTTATAATTTTGGTTTTAGGATTTAGAGTTTAGGGTTTAGGGTTTAGAATTAGGGTTTAGGGTTTAGGGTTTAGGATTTAGGGTTTAGGGTTTAGGGTTTAGGGTTTAGGGTTTAGGGTCTACTGTTTTGTGTTTAAAGTTTTGGGTTTAGTGTTTAGGTTTAGGGAATAGGATTTTTAGTTTATCGTTTATGGGTTAGGATTTAGAATTTAGGATTTAGGATTTAGGGTTAGATTTTGGCTTTATGGTTTAGGGTTATTGATTAAGGTTTATAGTTTAGGATTTAGGGTTTAGGGATTGGGGTTTTAGAGTTTATGGTTTAAGGTTTTTGGTTTAGTGGTGTAGGGTTTATGGGTTAGGGTTTAGGAGTTAGGGTTTAGTATTAGGGTTTGGATTTTAGGGTTTTGGGATAGGGTTTAGGGTGTAGAATTTAGAATTTAGGGTATAGGGTTTAGCGTTTAAGTTTTTGGGTTTAGGATTTAGGGTTTAGTGTTTAGGGTTTAGGGTTTAGGACTTAGAGTTTAGGATTTAGGGTTTAGGGTTTAGTGTATAGGATTTAGGGTATAGAATTTCAGGTTTATGGTTTAGGATTTAGGTTTTATGGTTTGGGTTTAGGTTTTAAGTTTTAGGGTTTAGGGTTTAGGGTTATGGTTTTGGGTTTATGGTTTAGGGTTATGGTTTTGGGTTTATTGTTCAGGGTTATGGTTTTGGGTATATGGTTTAGTGTTTCGGGTTTAAGGTTATGGATCAAGGTTTACATTTTAGGATTTATGCTTTAGGGATTAGGGTTTAGAGTTTAGGTTTTAGGGTTTAGAGTTTGGATTTAGGGTTTAGAGTTTAGGTTTGTGTTTAGGGTTTAGGGTTATGTGTTTAGAATTTTGGGTTTATGATTTAGGGTGTAGGCTTTAGAATTAGGGTTTAGGGTTTAGAGTTTAGGGTTTAGGGTTTTGGGTTTAGGATTTAGAGTTTAGTGTTTTGGTTTTAGGCTTTAGGGTTTAGGGTTTAGTGTTTAGGATATAAAGTTTAGGGTTTTGGGTTTTGTGTTTAGGGTTTAGGGTGTAGGGTTTTGGGTTTAGGGTTTACGGTTTAGGATTTTCGGTTTAGGGGTTTAGGTTTTAGGGTTTAGGGTTCAGGGTTTACGGTTTAGATTTTAGGGTTTAGGGTTAGGATTTTTGGTTTAGGGGTTTAGAGTTTAGGATTTAGGGTTTAGCATTTAGGGTTTATGTTTTAAGGTTTAGGGTTTAGGGTTAAGGGTTTAGGGTTTATGGTTTAGGGTTTAGGGTTAAGAGTTTAGGATTTAGGATTTTGAGTTTGGATTTAGGGTTTAGAGTTTAGGATTTAGGGTTTAGGGTTAGGGTTTAGGTTTTAGGGTTAGGGTTTAGGGTTTAGGATTTAGGGTTTAGGGTTTAAGATTTAGGGTTAAGGGTTTTAGTGTTTTGGGTTTAGAGTCTAGAGTTTCGGGTTTAAGGTTTAGGGTTTAGTGTTTAGGGTTTAAGGATTAGGATTTTTAGTTTATCATTTAGGGTGTAGGATTTAGGATTTAGGGTTAGAATTAGGCTTTATGGTTTAGGGTTTTGGGATTAGGGTTTAGAATTTTGGATTTAGGGTTTAGGGTTTAAGGTTTAGGGTTTATGGTTTAGGGTTTAGGGTTTAAGGTTTAGGGTTTAGGGTTTAGAGTTTAGGGTTTAGGGTTTAGAATTGAGGGTTGGGTTTATGGCTTAGGGTTACGAGTTTAGGATTTTAGGTTTACGATTTACGATTTAGGATTTAGGGGTGAGTGTTTAGAATTAGGGTTTTGGGTTTAGGGTTCTAAATTTAGGGTTTTGGGTTTAGGGTTCTAAATTTAGGGTTTAGGGTTTAGGGCTTATAGTTTAGGGTTTATGGTTTAGGGTTTAGGATTTAGGTTTTAGAGTTTAGGGTTTAGGGTTTTTAGTTTAGTGGTTTAGAATTTAGGGGTTAAGGTTTAGGATTAGGGTTTAGAATTTAGTGTTTAGGGTTTTGGGTTTGGGGTTTAGGGTTTAGGGTTTAGGGTTTAGAGTTTAGGGTTTAGGGTTTAAGATTTAGGATTTAGGGTTTAGGATTTACAGTTTAGGGTTAGGGTTTAACGTTTAGGGTTTAGGGTTTAGGGTTTAGGGTTTTGGGTTTAGGGTTTAGTGTTTTGGGTTTAAGGTTTAGGGTTTAGTATTTAGGTTTAGGGAATAACATTTTTAGTTTATCGTTCAGGGTTTAGGATTTAGGATTTAGGGTTACGTTTAGGCTTTATGGTTTAGGGTTTCAGGTTTAGGGTTATTGATTAAGGTTTATAGTTTAGGATTTAGGGTTTAGGGATTAGGGTTTTAGAATTTATGGTTTAAGGTTTTTGGTTTAGTGGTTTAGGGTTTAGGGTTAACGGTTTAGGGGCTAGGATTTAAGGTTTAGGGTTTTGGGTTTAGGTTTTTGGGTTTTAAGGTTTAGGGTTTAAGGTTTAGGGTTTAGGGTTTAAGGTTTAGGGTTTAGGGTTTAGAGTTTAGGGTTTAGGATTTAGGGTTTAGGATTTAGGGTTTAGGATTTAGGGTTTAGGGTTAGGGTTTAGGGTATTGGATTTAGGGTTTAGGGTTTAAGGTTAAGGGTTTTAGGGTTTAGGGTTAATGGTTTAGGGTCTAGGATTTAGGGTTTTGGGTTTAGGGTTTAGGGTTTAGGGTTTAGGGTTTAGGGTTTAAGATTTAGGATTTAGGGTTTAGGATTTAGGATTTAGGGTTAGGGTTTAGGGTTTTGGGTTTAGGGTTAAGGCTTTAGGGTTTAGGGTTTAGGGTTAAGGGTTTGGGGTTTAGGGTTTAGGTATTAGGGTTTACGATTTTTAGTTTATTGTTTAGGGGTTAGTCTTTGGGATTTAGGGTTTAGGGTTTAGAACTTAGGGTTTAGGGTTTAGAACTTAGAGTTTAGGGATTATGTGTTTAGAGTTTAGGCTTTAGTGTTTAGGGGTTATGGGTTAGAGTTTGTATTTTTGGTTTAGAGTTTATGTTTGGGTTTAGGGTTTAGGGTTTAGGGTTAGGAGTTTAGAATTTTGGGTTTAGGATTTAGGGTTTAGGGTTTAGAATTAGGGTTTAGGGTTTAGGGTTTAGGGTCTAGTGTTTTGGGATTAAGGTTTTGGGTTTAGTGTCTAGGTTTAGGGAATAGGATTTTTAGTTTATCGTTTAGGGTTTAGGATTTAGGATTTAGGATTAGGTTTAGGCTTTATGGTTTAGTGTTTCAGGTTTAGGGTTATTGATTAAGCTTTATAGTTTAGGATTTAGGGTTTTAGAATTTAGGGTTTAAGGTTTTTGGTTTAGTGGATTAGGGTTTAGGGGTTAGGGTTTAGGAGTTAGAGTTTAGGATTAGGGTTTAGAGTTTAGGGTGTTGGGATAGTGTAACGACTCGGAAATTGATAGGTTAAGCAAGAGCCTATGACTTTGTGTTGACTTTATAATGAGGTTCTATGAGGAGTTTTTATGTAATTTCATTTTAATTGTGTTACATCCGACAATTTAAAATGATTATGAAGAAGCTTGAAATTGGAAGTAGTCATTTTTGGAAAAAGTTC
>JAJOOS010028696.1:0-11307 GCA_029582725.1 Solanum chiquidenum | reverse complement strand
TGGTACCTCAAACTTCGATAATTTCAACGAACTCAAAATGACAGCAACGAATCACACACACAGACACGATCGATCGATTTTGTTTTGTAAGAAATGTACGCAAAAGAAGGGAAGAATTCGATGCAGAAAAATGAGAGAAAGCCTCTCTATTTATAGCCAACAATGGGTAAAGGTCACAACCCTTTGGAAAGAAGACAACCTTTCAGAAAGGTCACAACATTTTGGAAAAGGCACAACCTTTCAAATGGTCACAACCCTTTAGAACGGACACAACCTTTCAAATGGTCACAATCCTTTAGAACGGACACAACCTTTCATAAAGGTCACAACCCTTCGGCATAGTCACAACCCTTCAGGAGAGTCACAACCCTTCATTTCCTGTTCACACCTTTAAAACCCAACACTAACCACCATCAGTACCACTTCTGACATCACAATTATCACCATTATTATTTGACCATCATTTACGTCGCTAACTACCAGCCGCCACACTAACCAACATAGCTATTAGACAGTCACGGGCAACCACTTCTTTCAATCGTTGTTACACCTATCACTTAAATCATTATAATTATATTCACTTTCACCATCATTGTCATCATCGCAATTGCCATCTCTATCAGCCTCTACCATCACTGGGGTTAATCTCTACTACCAACCACTCCCATCATCACAACTAGCATCGTTATCAACTACCACCAGGGGCGGACCTACCTTGTTGCAAGTGGGTTCATATGAACCCACTTCGTCGAAAAAATACATTGTATATACATATATATTCATCTGTTTTTTGAAACAAAACACATTATATTGAACCCACTTGCAACATTAATACTGCTTCATTTTATTTTTTTTATATTTTGAACCCACTTGATAAAATTTCTGGGTCCGCCACTGACTACCACCACACATTGTTCAGTTACCATCAACAACGCTATCAGTTACTAGCATCAACTTCACCAACACAACCACCATTATCAACTGTCACCATTACTTCAGTCTCTACAATGTGGTTCCAGGGATCGGTTGATTGCCCCTCACCAGCAGCTAGAGGAGGAGAAAGGAATGATGTCCCGGCCTGGGCTGGGCACCTATCAGCCAACTATTCCTTTTTGGAATGGAAACTAACAATAGTCATTATCATCATCACCACTATAACCCGTCTCTACCATTCCTAGTAACATAAATATTTTATTTTTTATTTGAATTATATATTTATTATATTTATATATAAATAAATATGTATATTCAGACATTGTAAATCAAATAATCTAGAAATTACATCTTAATTGATATACATTTTAATTTTGACACATTAGTTTTAATAAAATTAAACAAGATCTTATACACATTTTTTTACAATTTTTTTACAATTTTTTTTTTTTGTGAAGTAGTAGAGAAAGTCGGTGGCACGTAATAACGTCAGTTTGTACCATGCATTTAGTCAGCGACAACTCTATTTTTATTTATTCTTTATTTTATGTTCGACGTTCATTGCATTTAGTCAGAGAAAGTTATTTTTTTTCATAGTGCCAATAAAAAAAATATTCTTAATTAATAAAAAAAATTGTAAAGAATTGGTCAAGTCAATAACTATTTTACATGTTCAGTATTGACTTGACTTGACATGATACTTAAAAAACAATTAGGGATCGTCGGTTAGGAATATTAAATTAGACGATTGGGAATAATAAATTATTAACTTATCTCATCAATAGTTAAAGTATAAATCATGAGATAAATAATTTCATAATTGACTGATACTTTCAAACAAACACGCATTTTATTCCTGAATTATTAAACCTTATACGTACCTCACACCAAACGACTCCTAAGTAGCATGATAATTTTGTTACATCATTTTTTTGTTACAATAAATTCAATGCTTTATATGTTGTTGGTGGTGCTTTGGAAATACATTGAAAATTATAATTAATGTAATAAAATAAAGTATGAAATAAGTAATATATTATCTCTTATTTTTTAAAACTGGTCGAGTAAAGGGGAATATTTCTTAGTATATATATAAAAGTGAACGAATGAAATAGTATATATATGAAACAGTATATATGTATATGAGTATATCTATAAACAAAATTTTTAGTTTATAAATTATAGACTTCAGGGGGGTTCTAAAATATAAGTTTTACGAATTCAATTAGTAAAAATTTTATTTAATACTTACGACTTTAGAATTGATAAAATTTTAGTTACCTTATATAAATTATTTCTTTGTTTCACAATTTAAAAAATTGTATTTTTTCCATGCCACCTTCTGGAATTAAATATTCAAAAACATATTTATATATCAGAATAATATATATTTAACTGCTTAATTTTTTAAATTTCTCATAAATATTTTTTCTCTATGATCATGAGATTCCTTCAAAAAATAGTAAAACGATTTATTAGTTTATTATGTTCCTACTCATAATAATTACGCGTATTCAAAAAGCATAAAGTAATAATGAAAAATGCATTTATCCTCCACCCGCCTCTTTTATTACAATTGCTCCATTATCACTTTTATTTATTGCCATCTTATAATAAAAATAAAACATTAAAAATGCCTTAAATTAGTTAGCGGTTAGATAAATCTATATATGAATCGAAATGAATTAGTAGGATGATTAAGATTTCTTTGCTTTTAATCAAAAGTCTCGTATTTGAGTTTCTTAGAATGAAATAAATTTTATTATAAGTGTCGTCCTCAAAAATATATTTTGTATCACGCAATTCAAATTAATTAGATTTCAATGTATTTATCGGACATCGAATAAAAAAAAAATCTATAATGAAAAGACATTGGAAAATGATACGTCTCAATTTTTTCAATGAAAATGATGTATGATGTTGAATTGCATGTGAAATATCCTTGGTACTTAACATGATTATGATTAGCATGGGAACATAAAATTATAAATGACTTTGTTTTTCTTTCTTTTTCTTTTTCTTTTTCTTTTTCTTTTTGAGTTAGGTTGCAATTTAGAGATATAATATTTCGTCGATCTCAAAGTATCTTATCGTGATTTGCAAATAGCTAAAAAAGTATTTAACGAAAAAAGAGAGGAGGAATAAAAAAGAGTAAGATATTTATACTTGTATGATGTGGTCCTATGAAGGCAAAAATGAGAATTATTTAACTTATTACTATCATTTACGTACGTAGCCATGCAAGTAACACCAACATTTCATCATTAAAAAATTATAGTGGAGCGGTAATTTTATTTTTTTATTAATTATTTTTTTTAAGTTCGAGCCAAGTGTATGAAATCTTTAATAAAAAACTTTTTATTCTACGTGAAATTTTCAATGAAAATCTATTCAAACCAAAATGAATACCAAACATCGATAGAAAACAAAAACAAAAACACAAGCTTCCAATTTCTAATCACTTTGGATATGATAACAAAATTCGAAAAGTCAATTAAATACTACACGTATCTGCATAATTTTCAACTTTTTAAATTTTTATTACTATTATTGAAATTATTGAGAATAATAATTGTCAATCATTATTTTGACTATGAAAAATAATACTACGTACTGAACTATATATTGACTATAGTATGGTCCAAAGTGGACAACTAGTTAATTGGTACTCCCCTTCTATTCTCTACTATAATCAATTTGATGCAGTGGTACATTAGTGGGCCCAACCCCAAAAAAAATATTTTTCACCGCACGTTCGGTATCTGTTTTTAGGGATGGACATGGTATGATATTGAAAATTTTAATTTATCAATTTCAGTTTTTGATTTTTAAAATACTATATCATTATCATATTAAATTTATTCTATCTATTTTGTGGTTCAATAATTGATAACTATAGTAATTTATTTGACTTTGAATTACATATTTTGATGTCATAAAGAATTATGACTTCAACGGAAAAGTTTCAATATATCATATTAATGTCTTACACATATTCAAAAGAAAGTACAAGTAATTTGTTTAGTTATTCAGTAGCATATAAATGACAGTTCAATCAACTGATCAAGATGTAGTAATCAAAATTTAAACATCTAATAATTAGTTTTGTACTAATTTATTTTATATATTTGCTAGTATTATAATAATATATATTATCAAATCACTTGTGTACAAATCATATTTTTCTTGTAATCCTTCTTTGAATAAGTTCTCTTTTGAATCGAGGGCTTATATACAATAATTTTTTTAATCTCTCAAATATTAAATTACTCAAAGAATATCTACTAATACGCATTCTTAAAATGAGAAATTGATAATCTTGAAAATAAAATAAATTCCTAAATATAACATATAAAATTATTTTGGAGACAATAATACTCTTATTTTGGAGCAGCAAAACATTATTATCATTTTCAGTTTTTTATTTTTTTTTAGACTTGGGGAATAATTTTTCTATATAATGGCAAGAAGACAATTACCAAAATTTTAGGAATCTATATAGAGATTTGGGATTTTTTCTGGAAAAAAAAAGTTCTAAAAGAAACTCTCTTTTGATGATAGTATTTTATAAATAGGCAAAGCAAAGTATAAAGTAAGAAACTTTGATGACACAAAAACAAATTTGTCAGTGCTCAAATTTCCATTTCTGTAATTTCTGTAAGTTTTTTACTTTGAATAATAGTTACAATTACCTAAGTCCTCATTTTGTTAAGATTAAAATTGACGTTTGAATCTGAATATATATCTTTTTAAAAATATATATATATTGAAATTTAAAATATTTGAAATTTAAATACATAAATATGCTTAGTAGGTAAGATCATGAATAAAATAAAGACAAAAACATACATAGTAATTGCCAAACTACATGAAATGCACAACTCAGAAAAGTCAAAAGTCATGTGCACATGTTTCATAATAAAATAATAATAAGAACATAAAAGGTTAGAAATTTTCAATTGACCATGAAATGAGATTGAGAAAAAAAAATCACACTAATTGTTTACATACAATTATACAAAATTAATTAATAATTAAATTATAAATAGAGATAAAAAAAATATACAAATATTATAATGTTGCCATGCTTTAGATTTTACTAGGTGTGTGTTCTGTAAATACATTGTTCAACTACCACCACACATTGTTCAGTTTTAGGTGTAATTTTTATCATAATGTGTATTAATACCACACCTCCACTATCTCATCATTAATCTTCACACCTTCATAATCTTCCCACACTCTCAAGAAATTAATGACATGATTATGATACCTTTTGATTTTACTGAATGATGTCCTATATGTTGACACCCAATTTCAAACCCTTCCCGAAATGCTAATAAGAACCCCCGAACCCCCTTCAAGTATTTTCATTAGATTTACTGTTTTAATCTTTTGAAAAAATAGTTTTCTTGATTTTTCTTAAAAATTAAGTGGCGACTCTTAAAACCAGTCTTAATATATTTTCCTAATAAAATACTATAAATTGTGGTATTTGACACAACAATCTATACACTTTGAAGAGACTTAGGTACACTTTGGAAGAAATAAAAAAAAAATTGTCTATATTTCTATTGTTTTTATCCTTTAGTATTAATATTTCTAATGGAATTTACAACGAGAGAAGGGATGTTGAAATCTTCCCGGAGGATGAAATCAATCTTTAAAAGAACAAGTTGGACTTTAAGCAACTTTATTTATAATCATGGTCATTTTCATGTTCTATGAAATTACATTATTCCTATATTTGTTATTTCCTTCTTTTTTTTATCAGATCTGATATTTCAAATCCTTGAATGAATTCTACTGTAATGGTTTGTTCATTATGATAATTTATTTTGATATTATGTTGACATTAGATATTATTGTACGAAAGCTTTGAACATCTAGATTATATATATTGGAAGCTCGTATATATATATATAACAATGGTCGTTGCATGACCTACCAATAAAAATAAATTTATTCATGTAAAATTCTAAGTTGCAAATAAAAACATTTTAATTTTCGTATTATATTCATGCTTTAGATAAGTTATTTTTTATTTTTTATGTATAATTATTATTATTTTAAAAAAAATCCTTGTTATCATATTAAATATCATATTTTTTCCTGTTGTTTTTAACACGTCATGAGATCAAAAGAGAATTTTTAAGAAATTGCAATCGAAGTTTGTAATTGAAGATGTTTTGATCTAATATATATACTCAACAGTTAACACAATATACCGCTAGGAGTGTAAATCACATCTAGCCAACCGTTTGATGCAATGTTAATTAATTTTGTTTAGCTTTGGTTGCATGTTATATTATTGTTGGTTTGGCAATTTTCATTTTAAAGAAAATTGTTTGCCTGTAGACTTCACAATTTATAATGTGTTTTGTTTCTATTTGAGGAATCAATTATTGAATAGGCATAGAGAAAATCGCCTTTCGTGATTCAAGTAGTAAGCTCGGATTCATTATAGAGTTGTCATGCTAATAATTATAAGTCTTGGACTAATTAAACATATATATTTGTGTTTTATTTCTCCCTTTGCGCACACGTTTTATTTGCCCTTCGCGCTTAAAGCCCCAATGAAACTTAGAGCTTTTTTGCGCTATTTGCTTTTGTTACGCTGATTTAAAGAAAACAAATCTTGTTTGTTTGTATTTCTGCAGAAGTAGCAACAGAGATGGCTACTTATGCTGCTGTAACTTCTCTACGACAAGGTTGGTTCTCTGCAAGAACTAATTCTTGATAGTTGTGATGATGAACCAATGAAGGATTTGTCAAAAAAGATCAAACATCTAGCATATGAAATAGAAGATGAAGTTGAATCACACATTCAAAGAGAGTCCGTTAAGACGCTTCCTAAGATGTTGCAACGAGCTACAGAAATCTTCCGCCTTCCAACATCTCAGGAGAGTCTTTTTAAGACCTTTCAACGAGCTACAAAGATTTTCCACATTCCAACAGCTCATGATATGCTTCATAAGATCTTGCAACGAGCTACAGAAGACATTGATTCTGTGAAGGAAGATGTCCTCAAGCTGAAGGAGAATAATAATATGCGAGCTGTAGATTATTCAATTGGTGGTACAATTTCACCACAATTTCATGGTTCAACTGTTGACACCCAATTTTGGACCTCCACAATATATATTAATCATCAAGCTTCTTAAATTTTGAGCGATATAAAATAATTAACTTTATAAAATTCAAAATATTTTTCAAGTTATTTTAAATAATTTTGTCACTTTTTATAATTTTTAAATAATATATGTCTTAAATAGTTATGTATATAATTAGTATATTTTATGAATATTTGAAAATCGTCTCAAAAAGATTCTAACTTTAATTTAATATTTGGTTAATTAGTTTAGTTATATAATAATTTACATTCTTGAAATAATTAGTTTATAATCGCGAAAAAGTCATGCATAGCAGGAGAAAGAAGTCATGCATAGCGAGAGAAAGGAGCCATGCATAGCAAGAGAAAAGTCATGCATAGCAAGAAAAAGAAGTCATGCATTGCAAGAGAAAGGAGTCATGCATTGCAAGAGAAAGGAGTCATGCATCGCGGGAAAGAGATTCATGCATTGCAAGAGAAAGGAGTCATGCATCGCGGGAAAGAGATTCATGCATCGCGAGAGAAAAAGATCATGCGTTGCAAGAGAAGATTCATGCATTGCAAAAGAAGTCATGCATAGCAAGAGGAAGCCATGCACAACAGAGAAGATTCATGCATCGCGGGGAAAAGATTAATGCATCGTGGGAAAGGAATTCATGCATCGCAAGAGAAGATTCATGCATCGCGGGAAAAAGATTCATGCATCGTGAGAAAAAGATTCATGCATCGTGGGAAAGGAATTCATGCATCGCAAGAGAAGATTCATGCATCACGAGAAAAAGATTTATGCATCGCGGGACAGGAATTCCTACATCGCAAGAGAAGGATTCATGCATAGCATGAGAACGAGTTATGCATCGCAAGAGAAAGATTTGCCCATCACAAGAGAATCAACATCAAACTGCATCATTTTTCTTTGCAAAGACGAGATCAAGAGAACCGTCAACATATTACATCAGCTTATTTTATTGCTTTGACATCAAAAGAAGAGTACATTGAAGATTACATGGCAAATATAAGACACAAGCTTTATTTGCTTTACGTCAAACCCGATGGGGTTGACATCAAATTTTCAAGGAGAACAATTAAGTGTCAACATGGTAAAAGACACTGTCTCCCATTTGAATTGCATTTTTATGCTAATGAGTTTTATCTCAGTCTTTGTCGAGAGCATTCGAAAGGATGAGTTCTCCAAAACGAACCACAGGTGCGGACTACATCAATTGGGATGCAGCACCACGTGGAACTTTTTCTTAGCAGCGAACTGGGACATAGTCCAAAGAAGAGTGTCAAACTCTTAGGATGCGAGCAGAGGAGTAACTTCCACCACAATCTAACCACACCCCTATCAGAAGGCATGTGGGTTTATCTTTAAGTTTGTTGATTTCAGCTTTGCATCTGGAAATTTTTGGTCTCCACCGGAAGCAGCTTCCCAATCCGAGCGACAAATGTGCCAAGAGCTTTGGGAATTATGTCCATGTAAGTTCTTAATTATGGGTGTGAAGCGCACCATATTCATGACCAAGAGGTTGCAAGCCTCATTTTCATACTCAATTTATTTTGTCACTTTTCCGAAACCAAAGGTTATCTTGCATAATAGATTTCCTTTTCAACCGATTGAGTCGAACTACAAGCAGCCTGATTCCTAATGTTTAAGGATATGTAGGCGGGCTCAATGTTGAAAACTCGGTTGTACTCCAACATTATCTTGCAAATCTTACTCTTGAGCATTCCGGTCCCTTCATAATTTAGTGTCGGGATAGCTTTTGATTTCTTTCAAAATCGTGCGTCAAATCAAGCGCATCGAACTACAAGTGGCCTGAATTCTCATATAGCCTGAGATATGTAGGAAACCCATTACCAGGGGTTCGGCCATAATTCCTAAAGTCCGTTCCAAATCCCTTTTTTCCATAAGATGAAGACGCGGTCGGTCAAAAATGGATCGGTCAATTTCATTTTCCTTGAATTTCTTGCATCAATCCAAGTAAAACGAGGGACAGTTGTTGCCACCAATTTTGGACCTCCACAATACAAATTAATCATCGAGCTTCCTAAACTCTAAATGATTTGATATAATTGGCTTTATAAAATCCAAAAATAATTTTCAAATCATTTTAAGTAGTTGTGTCATTTTATAAATTTTAAAATAACAAATATGATGTTTTATATAATTATGTGTCTAATTAGTGTATTTTATGAATGTTCAAAAAGTGTCTCAAAAGGATCTTAGTTTTATTTAAATATTTGGTTATTTAGTCATCTATATTGTTAAATTAACTAGTTTATAATTAAGTTAATTATTCTATTTCGTTAAGATTAGAAAGCTCGTTGGTTAATTTATATTAATTCGTCTTATTTAATTATTAGCCGAATTTGCTAATGGAATTAAATTTGGCTACATTCCTAATTCATCGGCTAAATTCGTAATACAATTGACCACTCAATTCGATTAAAATTGTAACTTACTAGCCATTACTTTTACCTCACCCTTAAACTAATTTTGGGCCTTTTCTTCAACTTTTCCAGCAAACCCAACCGACCCACAGCCCACAGTTCCCTATTCCCAATTCCAATTCAAACCTCCAGCCCACAATTTCCATTTCCCAGCCCACTCTTTAACCTCCAAACCGACCCAATTCCCTTTCTGACCCGGCCCACTTCTTTGATTCTAAAGAAAACCAGATGCTCAGCGTTAGGATCTAACTCCAACGGCTCCAACAATTCTTCACGGCGTGAATACGGAGACGAACGGAAAGCAGCACCAACAGGCAGTACACTGCTTTTCCCTTGTCTTCTTCCCAGTGCTCTCCTCAGACCAGTACAGTCGCAGCAGTACCAAAGCACGCGTCCTACCCCTTTCCTCTTTCGGAATGGGGCGAAAAATTGCAGGAAAAGGTGTCTCTCCCTAATTGTGAAAGAAATTTTGAAATTTGAATTGAGAATGAGCCCTTTCTTATCCGGATTTTCATCCCTTTCCCCCTTTTTTTTCGAACCCTAGTGATTCCCTTCTATATATATATATTCTCTTCTGTTCGCTGCAGGGGGGGGATTTTTATTTTTTTGAGCTTGGAAATTTTGGAGTTAGAGAAAATATTGGGAACGATCTTGAAAAAAAAAGTGGGAGGAAAGTCGGGAAAAGTTTAAAAAGGGGCCAGCAATATCATCAGTCATATATAACTATCTACATACTTAGAAAGTAGGCTTCGTGGTAGAGGGGGAATTGATTTGTTTTACGTAGTTCCTTATTCTCGCTTGCCTTTGCTCTGCTTGTCGGAGTTCTCGGAGTCGTATTCCGGTGGTAAAGTCGTCTCTGCTCGTTCTTGTTCAGCTCGCTGCCCCGAAATAGGTAAAATTCCTTTTTCAAATGTCTCAATTCGTTCCTTTTGATTTATTGTTGATGCTGAATGACGGACTGTTGGGTTTCAAATTAAGTGTGTCTTAATTGTTCGAAGTATAAGATGTGTTATCGGGTTTGTTGTTGCTTTGGTTAGTGGTTGTTGGTCACTCGTATTTCTATTCGAAAAGAGCAGAAGCACAGAGAGTAATTGTTGTGGGTTTGTCGGAGTCTGAAAATCTATTTTTTCGTGGAGTATTTAGCTTTAATTTATATTGCTTCTTGCCGTCTCAGATTAGCTCCAAAATGTTTGCTTCTTAACCCTCGTGTTTAATCCATCTCGAACACTGTTATTTGTGTTCTTGTCTTGGTGTTGGTTTGATGTCTTGGTAACTATGGAAGCATGTCCATCTTTCTCATATTTCCTCATTTAATCTGCAATGGTCAAGGTCATATCTTGCTTATGTCTGGAAATTATACACTTCCCTATCCTATTTTGTTAATTTTGTTAATTGGCTCATTCTCGTTTGAGTGTGAAATGACGCTAATATTAAATAGATGCATCGCTTCCCCTATGGTTACACAAAAGCATGACATTCATCTCGGCACCATCGTTTGAGCATTCATTACACGTTAGAAGGGAGGGTCGTCTATCTATATTGCTATGTTACGTTAAGTCATCATCTGCCCATCATTGTTTATTTCTTGAATTCCCGGCTTTTCTTTGATCTCATGTGTCCCGCTTTAGAATTTAGGGATATCGATTCTAGCCTCGGAGACCATTATTTTGGTCTATTCGCTGTCCGCGATTGTTGTTAGCAGAATACTTTCCCTTTTAAAGCTTATTGTTAATTTACTGTTTGATCTGATTGATTTTTGTTTGAAATCATATGATTGCTAGTTTAGTTTTGTCTAGTTTTTGGTTTGT
>JAJOOS010028695.1:0-10731 GCA_029582725.1 Solanum chiquidenum | reverse complement strand
CACTTAGTTCTTTCTCTTTTCCTTTACCGGTATCTTTTTTGCTAGAACTCATATTTAATTATATGTAAAGTGTAATATAAAAATAATAATAACACAAAAATTAATGACGAAAAATAAAATATAAATATTATGAAACGAATGTACCAAATGTTTGTGTTAATAGCACGTTATAACCAATTCTTGAAGCTTGTAGTTCGGAACTCCAATACTTGATAGCAAATATGAGAATAATATATATTATGATATAATATGAAAATTTAGAATTAAAATACATGTATTATAATAATATGAGACTTAAATGGAATAAAAAATTAAGACTTAAGATTGAGAGGATATAGAAATAGATGTTTTTGTAAGAAATAATAAGGGATAGAGGGGTATTTATAATATTAAAAATGGGTTAAAGTGTATTTATGATAACTTGAGAGTTTAAATTAAAATATTAAAAGTGGGGGGTGTTTGGGAAGGAAAAAAATGGAATAAATCCGTTGGGGGGGACCCACTAGCCGTTGCCAACGAATACAATTCAAAAAAATAAAAAATAAAAAAGGGATCCCGCGGAACCGGCCGATTCAGCCGGGCCGGATCGACCGGGACCAAAGGGTGAACCGGACCGGTTCCGATCCCCTAACCCATGAACCCCCATCCCGCGTGAATTTATGGAACTGGGTCCGGTGAAACGGTTCTCGAACTGATCGCGGGCCGGGGCGGACGGACCCGGTCCCCCTGCTAGGCCTAGATACACCTGGTAACTCCTACTCTTTATTACACCAAATTCGGACACCAAATTTTTATTAGGTAGACTTGATACAAATGTAGGCTGCCAACCTACTTCTTTAATAGATAATGTTTGGCTATGATATAATTTATAATAGATATAAAAATTTAAAGATAATAATAATTTATATTTGAGTAATTATAAATTATTTTACTAACAATAAAATTAAAAATATATCATTTTTTATTGTATAAATCTCTTTTTCCTCTCACGAACCTCAACAAATAGTTGTCATCAAGCTACGAGAAGAGTAGAGAGATATAAATCCCCCTTTCCTTTCACGAACTTCAACAAATATCTGTCATGCCAATCTTTTATTGACAAAGCTAAAAAATAAAATAAAAATAGAGTTTGTGTTTGATTATAATATTTGCATTATATTTAATTGTTTGAATGGGTGAATAGAATTGAATAGAATTAAAAATTATATTAATTGCAAACTGAGAAAAAAATTGATTAGCGATTTGGTTTGACTTGATTTGATATTGAAAAAAATCTGACTATACTTGAGTTGATTTGTTTTACCTAGAAAAGACAATTCAAGAAGAAATCAACCCGGCATTATATATATAATTTTAAAAAATTATTTTATACACAAAAGTATTTACTTTGATATAATTTATAAATATTTCTTATATTATTTCATACATTTTATCTTTTGACGTATTATTTTAAGTTTGACTTAAATTTTTAAATAGTCTAATTTTTTTTATAGTCTATAGATATTAGTAATTCTAATAAAGCTCAAATCAATACTAAGACTAACAAATAAAATCAATTCAACAATGCAAATAACTGTAATGTTGAGTATTCTTCTTTAGTTTTATAATGGTTTACACCATTGAACTACATAATCTAAGTTTAGTTTTTCTTTAATACTTAGTCATGTAATTTAATGCTCATTAGACTTATTCTAGTGTAATTTAGTATTTTTAAATAATGATTATTTTTATTAGGATTTATTTATTTACAATATTTATTTTATATGATTTAATTATTATTTTTTATTGGATATTTTAATGTCATCACTCTTATTATATTTTGGTAAGACTAAAGAAATATTTGACCCACAAGTTAATTATATTTGTATGAATGCTTTATCGAGAAAATCCTAAAACCCAAAAAAAAGGAGGATGAAAAACCTGAGTTTATTAGTTTGATTTGGTTTATAGATTTAAAAATTCGACACAAATAATTTGATTTGATATTTAAAAAACTCAAACCAATCCAGTCCATATATACTCCTAATTGTTCGAACGTACTTTTAATTTTTTTATATAAAATATGATTTAAACATGAAATATATTTTAAAATAGAGTTATTTTTTAAAATGTAAAAAAGTTGGGATAAAATTTGGAAAAAATATATAATAAAAGTGAAAAGAGATTTAGAGTGTCTTTTTCAAATTTAGAATACAACTTTAAATTACATTTGAAATTTTTATAGCTAAATACTAATTTATAAATAATATAATAAATAATGATAATTGAAAAAAAGAAGTAAAACAAGTCTTTTAGATTAGGGAAGAAGCTGCCGTCCAACCTATAACTACTACTGTACATATCCATTTATGATGAGGCATTTGATGTCGTCAACCAAATAAAATACCTATCAACTTTAGCCGGACTCGATAACTTCTATACTTTGTCCGTTTATGATGTAATTTAATATAATTCTTTTAAAAAGATTTATGGATATGTATGTAATTATAAATTATTTTATATATTAACTTTTAAATTTTAAAAAGTGAGTGCATCCATGAAATATTATAGTAGATTTTACACAAATTTCATAGTGTTAAAAGTTAATTACATCATATCTCTACTCTTTTTTAAATTATAAAAATTCCTTAAATTTGGTGGAATTCTGATACATTTCTAAACGTCCCGATACATCGCATCTCAGTTTCAGATACATTCCTCAACGTCTTGATACATCGCGTCTTAGTTTCGGATACATCAATATACATTGCATAAAGTAATGTACTCGACTGATACATCGTGTAGTGAAATTCAGATACATTCCAAAACATTTTGATACATCTCAGTGTCGGATACATCCCTCAACGTCCCAATTTCGGATAGATCACTCAACGTCCTGATACATTGCGTAAAGTGATGTATTCGATTGATACATCACGTAAAGTAATATTTCGACGTTTGTCCCGATACATCGTAAAATGATGTATCCGATCGCAATAAATATATCACGTAAAATAATAATTTTTATAATTTTTTCGAATGATAAGAAATTTTAGGGAATATAGTAAATACGTTATGTATTTATGTAATTTTTCCAAATCCACCTAGCTTTTAATTATTTATAATAATTAATATATATAAATCCCACGAAGCTCAAAACTTAATATATATAATTGGCCTTCACCTTCGCAGGAAGCTCAACAAATATCTGTCATCACTGCGCAATCTCATCTCAACCTAAGTAGCAGAAAAATGGCTCCGATCGCCGTTGGTGACGTCATCCCCGATGGTACCGTATCTTACTTCGACGAGCAAGATCAGATGCAGACCGTCTCAGTACACTCACTTGCTAAGGGCAAGAAGGTCATTATCTTCGCCGTTCCTGGAGCTTTCACTCCCACTTGCAGGTTCTATTTTATTTCTTCCTTTTTCTAATGAATCCACAATCCGATCTATGATATTGAACTATGAAATGCTTATATTCAGCATGAAGCATGTGCCTGGCTTTATTGAAAAGGCTGACGAGTTGAAGTCAAAGGGCGTCGATGAAATCCTCTGCATCAGTGGTATCTTTCTTCTCCATCTATCTTTATTTTTTTTGTTGTTTCTTTGTTTAACTTTTTCCTCCCCCTTGAAATTATGGCTACAGTTTACAATTCCAACAAGTTTTTTTTAAAATCTTGTCTGGGTTTTCTATGATTTTTATTTTGTTCAGTGTGTCTATTCTCGCAGTGGTTCATGTACTTGCTGATTCGACTTAGTGATCAGTAAACATTTACCCTTAAGATCTGAGAAAGCTTCTTAGCGATTGAAAGTTCCTATGGTTTGAGTTTTTGGCTCTTTTGCAGAGAGTGTATCTTTTGGGAAGATTTACGTGGTTATAGGGAAGATACCATCAATCAAGTTCTCAATAAAATTTGTTAAGAGTCTTAAAATGAACTAAAGTTGAATATTTGTGATGAAATTTCATAATTACCTAAAATAAGATGGACTGGAAGCTTTGTATTTCTTTTTTCTTTTTGGTTTGAAAAATTCAAAATTTAATCCTCATTGCATTTTAAAGCTTTGCAAAACAATATATGATTTTTCATTGTTTTACTCGTAACAATAAGCACAAGGACTTGAGAATTTGTTCTGGGGTGGGTTGAAACTCTCGGGAGTTAATGCTCTTCTTATTGTTCTTGAAGAACTACCTTCACTGTCTAGTTCACCATTGCGTAACCACCATCATGCTTCATGTCTTCTTCACCTTTTTCCTATATGTGAGCTTAATGTGGAGTTCTGCAAAGTTTCCACCCTTCATTTGTTGCATAATTTAGTGGGAAAAAAGCACAGTTAGAAGGCCCCCAAGGCCTAGCTCAAGTGGCAAAAGGTGGAGGATTTGTGGCTTAGGTCGCAGGTTCAAGCCCCACACCATGCAAAGTGAAGCCCGATATTTAAGTGGAGAAGGGTAGAGGGGCGGGCCCATTATCCACCGAGTTTAGAAGGCTGTGATTGGTCCAAAGGGCGGATCACAGACGGATTTCTCGGTTATAAAAATAAAAAAAAAAAAACACAGTTAGAAGGCTCAGAAGTAAGAACAACTTTCTTTTCTCACTATTTGTTTTACTCTACTGATATCTTTTGCAATTTATAAGTAATGGAAGGGAAAAGAGTGTAGGTGTGTGTAGATAGCAAGCGAAATATCAGTATACTTGAATCCTGATCTGGTTTGTTGAGTTAAAAGTTGGGCCAATTAGGATTGTCAGATTTGCACGTCTTGGTACGTCAGTTCCTCCTCATCAGCAGAGTTACTTGATCATATCTTATTGCCACTACCACCTTTTCCCGTGACTATATTTGTCAAATGTCATGATTGCTATATAAATTGCCAGAAGAGTGGTGCCTTCCTGGTCTCACTGTCAAAATTACGAAGTTCTGATTGGTATTCAATGTCCCATGTTGAGCGAACCACGTGATTGGTTTCAATGTCCCATGTTGACCGAACCAAGCAATTCAAAACAACATCGATATTCCCAACAAGACATAAAAATGAGTCTGGAATCAAAGTGACGTGAAAGAAAACAAAGTTGACCGAAATAATGAACAAAGCTTAAGGTTCCAAAGGTACATATATTGCACTAATTTAGTGTGCTTTATAACCTCATTAGCGCACCACTCCTTGACAGCTGTCCAGTAGGTCAATGGACAGCGCACTAAATTAGTGTGCTATATAACTCCTGGACTTAGTTATTTTTTGTTTGTAACTAACAAAATATTAGTCAACACTAGATTTCTTTTGGTAGGTTTAGGTGTTTTATTTTTTGGGATGAAGCAAGTAGATTCATTTAAAGGCATCACAAATTATTTATAGGGATCAATTTGGATCAGCTAAAAAAGCCAACTTAGACATCTGTCTCGCAAAAGATTTCTAGAAATTGAAACTCCATCAAAAACATCTTTTGTTCCTCTTTGTTCATAAACACCAAAAGATAGCACTAGGGATCATCGTCGAGATTAGTTAAATGTCCTATATTATAGGGCCAAGATTAGTTAGTTGGTAGTTTATTTGATAACTTAATAAGATATTAGTTAGTTGTTTTAAACAAAATAACTATGAACTTGCTAAACATCCCTAATAACCAAGTGTCGGAGTAATGTTTTAGGAGTTATGTAGCGTACTAAATTAGTTCGCTATATGGCTTCATTAACCTTGACAACCGTTAAGGCTTGGTCCGTTAATGGGGGTCATATAGCGCACCAAATTAGTGTGCTATAGGTAGTATTAAGAAACTTAAATTTTTCCCCATTATTTTGGTCAATTTCGTCTTTTTTCACATCACTTAGGTTCCGCAAAAAAAAAAACGTCTAAACAAGGGAATACTGTAGATGATAAAAGCTACAAGTGATCAAAGCCACAAGGCAAAAATACCAAAAAGAATCCTCAAGATTGGGTACAAACTGAATCATGAGCTACTATGAGCCGAATAGTACATCACTTTCCGAAAAGAACTACTCCTTCCGTCCCAATTTATGTGAGGTACTTTGATTCGACACGAAGTTTAAGAAAGAAAGGAAGACTTTTAAAACTTGTGGTCCAAAATGAATGATAGAAATTTGTGTGACTGTAAATCATTTCATTAAGAGTAAAATAGACATTTTATAGTTAAATTGTTACTTAATATAGAAATGTGTCGTTCTTTTTGGAATTGACCAAAAAGGAAAGTAGGTCACATAAATTGGGACAGAGGGAGTATATAGTAAAGGTATACAACTTTTGCCATCGCGAAGAAAGTTGATAACTCACCACTGCAACTATAGCCAACTCTAGAACTCTCTCACACAGCTCATAGGTGCTCAAATTTAAATCTGCTCATAGGGAAAAGAAGTGAGGGGGTGAGTACGGGAAGTACTCAATTATATCACTGATTGTGCCCAAGGAAATTAAGGTGAGGTCTTGATACAAAAGTACTTTCTGAAAATAAACCTGTGCAGTTATTATAGATGAGAATAATGAAGTGCACTAATATAGTCCAAGTAAAATCCACATATCAAAATGTATGAGTAAGAATAGGGGTGGCAAATGTGTGGGCTGAGTCAAATTTTGGTGGGTCAAAATGGGTTAGGTTAGTGAATGGGTCACAACCCAACAGGCTCAAAATATATTTGGGTCCCAAATGGGTTGGATCATAATGCGTTAAATTGCAGGTTATAACCTAACCCGCCCAAGTAGGTGATAATGCAGTGATAAGATGACTAATTTGATCTACCACTAATTCCCACATGAATTTCACTTTAAATAAAGATAGAACTCAAATTGCAGAGAGCTGTATCTGAATAAAATATATATTTACTTTTAAAAAACAAATAAATTGTATCCATAATACATACCCAAGTTCAGGCGATGAACAAAATCCCAAAATCAGTTCTGTGTTCGAACAATTTCACAAAAAAGTGTACTATGTAAAACTAGAAACTTACTTTTTTCATCAATCATATAATGATAGAGCTTTACAGAAAGCAAAAGCAGTAGATCCAGTGGATGTTGTTCACCTTCTCTGAAGCTGAACGTTGTTTCATTGCTATTCAGTTTATGAGTTGATTATTGACTCAAAATGACCCATGTAGAAGATGGGTTAGTTTGGGTTACAACACGTTGGGTCAACTCAAGAACATGTCATGACCCAAGCCGTAGAATCACGGTCACCGCAATGATTGGACAGGTTTGAGTTAATTTTGCCACCCCTAAGTAAGACGTATTTATGTATGCTCAAATATTACATTTAATAAATGTATGATCACATCAACATAATCCTAATATGCACGATAAATATTGGAACTTTATCCATAACCAGCCTTGTACAAGTGTGCAACTATCCATAACATCAACCGGCACCCCATGCCCATTAGATGCGTGTACCTCGTCATGATATCTTATTCCATGTTTGCATTACTTGTGCAGTCAATGACCCCTTTGTGATGAAGGCCTGGGCAAAAACTTACCCTGAGAACAAACATGTAAAATTTCTTGCTGATGGAGCTGGAAAATACACCCATGCCCTTGGGCTGGAGCTTGATCTGTCAGATAAGGGGCTTGGTGTTCGATCACGAAGGTATGCTCTTTTGGTTGATGACCTTGAGGTGAAAGTAGCTAACATTGAATCTGGAGGAGAGTTCACAGTCTCCGGTGCTGATGAAATCCTCAATGCTCTTTAAGCTTAGCACTGCCTCCCAAGTGTTGTGGCTCTACAATGAGCTTCTGGAATCTACGGCAATAATGTTTTTTGATATATCTGTACTCACTTTTGTTCCATAATATCAAACTTTTGTATGAAGAATGCTTTGTGGAAATAACAATTTCTTGCTGTAATAGTGTGTTGGAGGCAACCGTAGTGTTGTAACAAAAAAATATTCACACAAATTGGTTGAGATCTCACAAATTGTTCACTCAATTTGCAACAATTCATTGTTCTCAAATTAAGGCCTTTAAAGCTAACTGAAGACATGCATGTAAAAATTGTCTAAAATCTTTTGTTATGTGTCGGCATTTTTCATGTGCGACTGAAATTCAAGTAAGAACTAAATAATATATTTTAGTCATGCTGACTTTTTTTAAATTATCTTTTTTTGAGGGGTAGAGGAAGGGAAAATAGAGGAGATGGAACCAAATTGTTTTTAACAAGGTGAAAATTCATGTAAGTTGAACAAGTATGACCCATTTGGCTATAAACATTTCTAAAAATATTTGCAATGAACCTGACAAATATTGTTTGGCCATACAATTTATTATTATTTGGCAAATATTTTTGGCAAACAATTCAAATTTTCAAATACTAGAAAAAATTAGTATTTGGGTAAAATTTTATTATTTGAGAATTTTTTAAATTTAAAAATTACCTCTAACTTTTATATTTTATAAAAACACCCTTCATTCATAACTTTAAACTGAGTTTCATTCCTAGTTCATCATAAACAACATTCCTAGTGAAATTCTACTAAATGGGTTTTGGAGAGGGTCGAGTGTACACAGACCTTATCATCTCCTCATGGAGGCAGAGAAAATTTTCTCGAAAGATCCTCGACTCAAGTGCATCAAATTCAAATAAAAGAAGAAGAAAACAAAAAAGAAAGCATACTAGTTGATACAAAATGTAGTGTAGAGTTTACAAGACAAACAATATCAGCAACAACATAACGTCATAATCGAAACAAAATACACAACATATGCTGATAGATAACAAAAGCAAGGCAAGACAACACTCTACCCCTACTAACCTTCTATCTCAATACGTGACCACCACTCCTTCCTATCTAAGGTCATGTCCTCAGTTATATGAAGTTACGTCATGTCCTGTCTAATCACCTCGCCCTAATATTTTTTTGGTAGGAGCATTTTTGTATTCTTCCTAACTACAAAATAATACTTAATTTATTGGTACTTAAGATGTTTATACATGAGGATTACTAAATAATTGTTTTGGTACCCCTCTTTAGGAGGTGTAATGTCCTATTTCTTGTGAATTTACTTTTAATTGTGAAATGACTATTTTGTCCTTCTCCTTATTGTGCTCATGCTTAGTTTGTGTTGCGAGAATGGTTGGTGTGATCCTCGATGCGATCAAGTATGTTTTTGGTGATTTTGATTCTTTTGAGTTGAGTATTATTGTTATAATTGACTTTGGTTAACATTTTGAGTTTCGAGCATCAGATGGAGATTCCATTAGTTATGTTGCGTTCAGAACGTCAAGTTTGAGCTAGTAAGGTGGTTGGTCAAGTTTTTGAGGCCTTGAGTTGAGTTTTAGGTGTTTGGGCTAGAAGTTGAGTTTTATGCCTAAAGAGTGGTCCGAGAGGGTAGTTCCCTCATTTGACCTATTTTCGGAAATCCGATAATTCCATTGAGTCAGTGAATTCTATTGCTGAGTTGAGCCTTCACATTGTTCCTGGAGGCTACTGTTTCATCTCTATCTATTTGTAACTTATATCTTCTTTTCATGGGATTTGCATGTCCGACAGTTGAACTCATGTAACTATATACGTTAGATGCTTCATGGTCTTATTATGAGATTTGGGCTTGAAATATTTTATTTAAGTGACTGTTTCTTTTCATAAATCGATATACAATTTTGGTTGGATAATTGTTTCATCTTAATGAGTATTGATGAATTTTGGAGTGCACATATTCTATCTTAGTGCTTAAATAATTTGATTCGCCCAACAGATAGTATTAACGGATGTCAATCACGTCTAGAGGTATTTTGGAATGTGACTGTCAAATAAGACGACTCTAACCATATCTTGATCATTATTGCTCTCAGTATGCTGTGTATTATCAAAGTGGAGAAGTTTCCTCCCCATTTGTGATTCAAGTCTATAATACCAGATTAACTTTGTTGTTCACCGGATTATTCAGGATTGGGTCAATTGGTTGCTTAGCATCACAAAGACAAAGTTTGTGATTATCAGTTCATCAATAAGATCAATACAATAATACCACAATTATCCTTGGCTCCACAGTGGGAACCAAACTATTTAACCCAAAAAGGTACAATTGAATTTATAGGAAAAGGGTTAAAATGCTCTTAAACTATATGAAATTGAACAAAAATATCCTTAAGTTTATAGTTGTTGGGTTCTGAAGGGTGATTAGGGCGTCATGCGGAAGCTTACAATTTACAAATCATATAGTTGATAAATCAGATAACAAAAACTTATACTAAAAATCAAAATATTATTATATCAAAACTAATATAAAGAAAAACATTGAAACTTTTGAGAGAATAAATCTCCCCATAAACAAAAGTCTTTAAACGACTACATTGTGGATGTTCTTGTTATTGTGTTAGAAGAAACAAACCTATATTTATAGAGTCCTAAAACCTTTTCTACTAGAAAAGGAGTCCTAAAAGGAGAAAATAAACCAAATATGAAAGAATATTATATTTTTCTTTCAAGAAAAGTAAAAATATTTATGGTAATGTTTTGTCTTTTCTTTAAGGAAAAATAAATCTTAAATTATGGTAAGAAAATCAAGGCAAAACCCTAACAAATCTCCCCTTTTGGCTGGATTTTCTTGACAAAGCTTGATCTGTCTTCTTCATTGCATGATAATCTTGTTTTTCAAAATCTTCATGTATCACTGCAGCTTACCATGATTTAAAATTGATATGGGTTAAAAATTGGAGCCCTGTGTTAAAAGTTATGAACAGGGTTAAAAGTGGAGCTCATGCGTTAAAAGTAATATGCATGAGTTGAAAGTGGAGCTCATGCGTTAAA
>JAJOOS010028693.1:0-16508 GCA_029582725.1 Solanum chiquidenum | reverse complement strand
CCACATCATTATTATTTTTATAATAAAAAATCAAAATTCTGAACAAACATTTTAATGGTGGTTTTGCAAAACCATTTTTTACACGTGGCCAATTATAATTCGGCCACATCATTATTATTTTTATAATAAAAAATCAAAATTCTGAACAAACATTTTAATGGTGGTTTTGCAAAACCATTTTTTACACGTGGCCAATTATAATTCGGCCACATCATTATTATTTTTATAATAAAAAATCAAAATTCTGAACAAACATTTTAATGGTGGTTTTGCAAAACCATTTTTTACACGTGGCCAATTATAATTCGGCCACATCATTATTATTTTTATAATAAAAAATCAAAATTCTGAACAAACATTTTAATGGTGGTTTTGCAAAACCATTTTTTACACGTGGCCAATTATAATTCGGCCACATCATTATTATTTTTATAATAAAAAATCAAAATTCTGAACAAACATTTTAATGGTGGTTTTGCAAAACCATTTTTTACACGTGGCCAATTATAATTCGGCCACATCATTATTATTTTTATAATAAAAAATCAAAATTCTGAACAAACATTTTAATGGTGGTTTTGCAAAACCATTTTTTACACGTGGCCAATTATAATTCGGCCACGTCATTATTTTTCAACATAATGTACACTTGAAGACCACTCTGTGACTCCTCATTTCCATACAGAGATTTATTTCTGAAGAATGATTCCTTTGCAATTAGCATAAATAGCAATGAAAACACAAGACACTTCAGATTTTGTCGTTCGGACCCAAAGCAAGATCAATAGAAGTGCTTGAGGCATTTCATCAATGCCTCGGTGTGCTCGGGCTTGCCTACAGAGACACGGACATATCCCTTCAGCTCCATGCTGTTGTAGTGACGGATCATCACTCCCATAGTCGCAAGGTCTTCCTGCAACACGAGTTTCTACAGTTAAAATGTAGGAGAGACTGGAATGCATTATGTACTGACCAACTGCGCCTTCAGAATCGCAGAGCAATATATTCATAAAACAGATGCAATACAAAGAAAGGGTGAGCATGGGGACTATTATAAGCATCACTTCACAACCGTGCCTTAATATAAATGTCAATACTACTAATACTACTACAACCTTATGCATCAAAAAACAATTCCTCAATCTCAACCCATTGATCTCCGACTTATTCCACTCTAAAAGACCTCAAATACGTCACATCCTCAATCTTATGTTAATTCACTGCCTCAGTAGTGATTGGTCATCTCTTGCTTAGCATAATCATCGAGTATCTTGGCAATCGAACAAACTCTCTGTAATTCCATGCACTATCATAACATAAAAGAAACAAGGTAATCTATTAAAATGCTTTTACTTTATTCATGTTCTTTAATACTTCTTTCACCTTGGTATCAAGCTTCTACATAGTAATGTTTAGCCCAGGATGAAAAGCCACGAGACCAATTAAATAAATGAATCGGAACAGAAGAAGCAACAAAATTGACTTTACAAGTACAGAATTTGGTGATATAAGCACGTTTACCTTCAATTTCTTAGCATCCATTCCAGACGTAACCTTACAGAGAATGAAATTAGAATAGCTAGGGAATGGATCAAGAAACGGGACTTCTTTCAAGAGATTAAATAGCCTCTCCCTTTCTTGCACCAGTGCCACTTTCACATTCTGGTATAAATGACACAATAATCAGTAAAACTTTCCAAAAAAATGATATTGTTACTTATAAAAGAGATTGGAACATTTGGGCAAAGTTATTCAGTAATGCACAGTGGAAATGTTCCATATCCTAAGATACCTCCAGATACGTGGGGTTCTTTAAAGCAGCACAAGCAGCAACTTCAGCAGCAACAGACACATTATATGGTTGCTTTGCTCGCCAAAGGAATTCAATAATACTCCGTGGAAAAGCTCCATATCCTACTCTTAGTCCAGCTAAACCTGAGGATTGGGATACCACTTAAATTAGTCAACTATACTTCAATCCCAACCACCCATTAATGACAGCACTTGTAAATACTAATTTCGTGAATAGGATACACAGGAGATGATGATGTATCAGCCACAACTTATAAGATCTTGCACTATATCAGCAAAAGAGCAACAAGAGGCATACGGTTTTTCCAAGCACACATATTGCATTCTCTCATAGATGTCAAATGGAAAAGAATGAACCTACCAGCTCTTTTGCTGAACGTGCGAAGAACAATCAGATTTTCATGCTTCTTCACCCACTTCATCTTTGACTCCATTCCAGAAAACTCAACATATGCTTCATCCAATATTACCAATATGGGCAGGTGAAGTATTTTCAAGAGAGTTTCATCATCAATTATACTGTTCAACAACATGATAGATTGTCTCAATAGAATAGCACCATAAGGGAGGTAAGGTATCTATTGAAGTGTGTGGCCATCTCATCTAAAAGCTTAAGCTGTTAGAAAGATCACACTTTTTATTAGTTAGCGATATTCTCAGCACGCTCCCTCATGTGGGTGGCTGATTCATTTTCATGAGCCAAGCACGTGGAAATTCTTTTTAATTTGGGTGGCGGTGAGATTCGATCCCAGGACCTCTGCCTGATCTGATACCATTTTGAAGTGTGCTTATGTATAATGCCAAACAAACTCTAAAGAAAAGAAAAGTCAACGCAGTGGAAAGTGAACAAATTTACCGTCTAAATACAATACAAATTTCGATTGTCCTATTCCCTTAGGTGCAGAAATACATGCAAAAATCTTCTTTCAAAAAATAAAATAAAATAAAATAAATGCAAAAGTATGGAAAGCATATAAAAAATTATCTGCATAAAAATGTTATTCTCATTATTTCAATAAAAAAGAACTAATATTTGATCAATTTACGTCATAATTGCTTATAGCTCTTTTTACACCAATGATGTCATTATTTTTATTATTATTGAGAAGTAATGATATTCTATAAATGGTAAAACAACAGTAAGATGGTGTGTTAAAAATTACAAAGTGTGCAAAGCATGGAATCTACATCATTTACAATGGCCATGTTGCACCAAAAAAACTAGCAAAGAAATACAATTTTGTTCAAGACCATGTATGTTTCTATGTTTGCCTTCAAAAAATTAGTATGTTTCTTTCCATCCATATTGTCCACCAAACAATGATGGGAATAGTATCGAGACCATCTCATTATTGGTGTTCTCCCCCAATTAAAAAAGAATCACAGTATTACTGGCTAAATTGAAATTCTAGTAATAGTTTCCTATTAGTCATTTTCTCCATCTCACGGACTTAGAAAATAGTGAAAAAAGAAAAGAAAAAGGAAAGGTGCAACTGAAAGCTTTGAAGATGATTAGAGCTTAGACAGGAGGGGTTGGGGGGAGAGAGACTCACACATGCAGTACAATCAAGGGGAGCAAAGTACAACCACAATGAGAAATAGACCAAGAATACAATGTAGCAATACCTCCCATCAGGATTATTAGGTGATGTCAGAAATATGCACTTCGGTTTCTCACGTTCAACCACTTCGGCAATCCGTTCTACATCCAGGCTAAAGTCTGCGTTCCTAGGCACTGCCAGTTTGACAGAGCGACAGATAAACGTATTGATAAAAGTTCCAACAATAATTATCGCAATGAAGAAAATTAGAAATTATCAGCTTATTTCATTTTGCTCCATGCTTTAAAGATCACTTTGTCTGAATGTAGAGTCTGCATTTTCATTATACGCACTCCATTTCTCTCTTAAATTTCACAGTTTCACAGTATAGTATTACCAAGCAATACATCATTTATGGGAAAGGTCAGATGATTAAGTAACAACAACAACTAACAAGCTGCAGTGATTCCAATGCAACTACTTGTTATGAAAACTATCAATCCCCCATAAAGCACATACATAATCAGCTTACAATGATGAAAGCTAGGAATCCAACATCCTTTGGGTGAAAATGATTAGATCACAGTAGTTGTTTCAGGAATCAAAAAGAGTTGATACCCAACCATAAATAGATGTCATCAGATAATGACGGTATTTTACTGATTAAAAAATTTAATAAGAATGTCAGAGTGTTTTATCTAATGTAAAACCAAGTTATTACTCGAACTAAGAGACAATAGGATCTTATCTCTTTCTCTCTCTCTTACATTTAGTTCCTTACTTCTTCTGCATACCATTTATTTTTCCAAGATTTCCCATAATATATTCAACCAAAGATGATTTATTGCACCAAAACAAGTCCAAGTCCCAAGACTCTTCTAGAAGAGAAAGGATCTAAGACTCAGTATGATAATAATGAGGAACATAATTAAAAATCATACTCTTGATGACACCTGCTCCATTTACAGCTGCATCAAATTCATACATTGTGAAAGTGGGTGGGCAGTCAACAATCTTGTCACCAGGATCCAATACGCACCTGCAGCAGAGAACAGTTAAATATCTGTACTGTAAGTCAAACAAGGACTATATATCTCAACTTGTTGTCAGCATTTAGTTAGACTTTATATAAAAGGATAGTCTAATCATGATATTTACCTCATTATCAAATCAATGAGTTCATCTGCACCGCACCCTGCAAGAATATACTCAGATTCAAGGCCAGAATCTTCAGCAAGAGCTGCACGCAACGTACGGCTTTCAGGATCAGGATAAATATACGGAAATTTCATAGCCCCCAAAGCTTCGTTTACCTGCAAGAACTTCAACAGCTTAAAATTCAGAAGGCGGAAAATAAATACACAAAGATATTTTTCCATTAAACAGTGGGCATTGCAAAAGATACTAACTTGCCTCTGGAGGAGGTCCATAGGGGTTTTCGTTAGCGTCTAACTTAACAATGTCCTCTGGCTTTCTACCAAGACGAGTGGACAACACCTGTATAGGTGCAAGCAATTTTTCAGATGCAACAAGAAAATATCACATCTAACACACAAATATCAATCATGTGGTGGTTATTAGCTCATTACATCCCAGAAAAATGAGAAGGAAAACAACAAATATATCAGAATTTCCTCACAACACCTTTCTTTGCATAGCAGACACATGATTCAATCCTTGCATTAAATATTTTTTTCCAGAGAGACAGAGGGAGAACTTTACATTTCATGTCTATCAACAAAAGGAGAAAAAAAGAAAAAAAATGATGAAGAAAAAATTTGTAAAAAACAAACCTCCTAGTAGTCATATGGCCTATCTAGCTAAGCTAAGTAAAGAAGATATGACTAATTCCTGTATGCCTAATGATTCAAGACTCAAAGGGTCTATATTGTATAAAATTTAGCTTACTTCCTCAGAAAATAATTCAAGACCCAAAGGATGATATACTGGAAATTACTGTGCCAAGAAAATACATTTTTCACTAAGTAGACTTAATTACTGCAAATATTGTGATAAACCAACAATCACCCACTAAATAGAGGAGAATATCCAATGTCCCTAAGGCTAAATGCAATATAAAGATAACTAGATAGGATGCTTAGAATGGTTCACTGAAACCATTGACAAAATAGTCAATGACAAAGCTCAGATGCCAGATAGAAGCTGCTTCTCCCCACCCTGCACAAATCTAATGTTTCACATTTTTAGTTAGTATGCTTTCAAATTTCACAAGTTTCAATGGTTCCCTTTTAATGAATACCCTCTGCCCAACCAAGAAAGCCAATGATATTCAAATTCCTATATAAGTTCCCCACCCCACCCCTAAAGTCCTAGCTGCAGCCCTGAGCATTGTCAGTAGTGAGTTCAAGTTCTCAAAGTCCTCCTTTTGGTTTGATTATTTAACTTGATTCGCTCAACACAATATAAGGTTAACTATACAACAACAACTAAGCTTCAGTCTCAAACAAATTAGGATCGTCTATATGAATATAGTTTTTTTAAAAAGGTACAAAAAGTTCTTTATACTTTTTTTTTTTGAAAACGGTAATTGTTTCTATTTCTGTAGAACAACAGTACATAGGTTGTACTGAAACCCGTATTTACAAAGTTCTTTATACTTTCTACTAACATATAAATCTCTGGAAGGTTGACTATAACCGGTACATTGTCTCCTACAATACAATTAGCAACGACTTTAAGTTCTACGCACTAAGAATATATTTATACAAACAAGTCACTTAAAAGGTGATTGCAGGTACACTATTTTTTTTCTTTGATGACCATGGTGTTTCAGCCAACTTTCGCACACCTCGACTAGTTCCATGGGATACCTGCCACCTCCCACTAGCAACAAGTACCACTATTTTTTTTTATGACCATGGTGCCTGAGTCAGCTGTCGCACACCTCAACTAATTGCACGAAATACCTAACACCTCCCACCAGCATCATGTATCGCTATTGTAGGTAACACTATTTTTTTCTTTTTGATGACCATGATGTCCGAGCCAACTTTTACACACCTTGACTAATTCTAAAGGATACCGGTCACCTCCCACCAACAACATGTACTGCTATTGCAGGTAACACTCTTTTTTTCTTTTTGATGACCATGCTGTCCGAGCCAACTTTCATACACCTTGACTAATTGCACGGAGTACCTAACACCTCCCGGTGCTATTGCAGGTAACACTATTTTTTATTTTTGATGACCATGGTGTCCGAGCCAACTTTCACACACTTCGACTAATTCCAAAGCATACATGTCACCTCCCACCATTCACAGGTACCGCTATTGCAGGTAACACTATTTTTTTCTTTTTGATGACCATGGTGTCCAAGCCTACTTTTATACACCTTGACTAATTCCAAAGGATACTTGTCACCTCCCACCAGCAACATGAACCACTATTGGTTGCATTGATTCATATATAAACTCCTTTCATCTATAAATAAAGTAAAACTAAATGTAATCAACCATACAACAAGAAATAAGAAATGGATCCTACAAATTCACCTCAAATGGCAAAATGGGTTGATAAGGGGACAATTTAAGAAGATGGGTCCTGATAAAAGAACCCCCATTTACACTAGTATATATTTTTTTTATGATCATGGTGTCCAAGCAAGCTTTCGCGCAACTTGACTAATTCAACGGGATAAGTGCTACCTCTCACCAAAGACATCTACCAGTTTTGCAGGTAACACTATTGATTGCATTGATTCATATATATAACTTATAAACTCCTTTCACCAATAAATAGAGTAAAACTAAATGTAATCAACCATACAACACGAAATAAGAAAGGCATAATACATATATTGGACCCTAAACTTGATTTCAAATTTCAACTTTGACCTTCAACTTTCATAGTGCACAAACAGACACTTTAACTATCCAATCTTTTAATAAATAAACACACGATTTTTTGAGGCAAAGAGCGTGAAATGCAAACGCTCCCACGTATATTAGTGAGCCACTCAGTGGCTGCCAACTAATTAAGTACTTTACACGTTCATTTTAGAACTAAAAAAAAAATTAAAATTATTTTTAATTAATATACAAGGGTTATAGCTCTTTTTCCACAATGACAAAAAAAATTAGAAGCCATTTGCACTAAATATGAGCACAAATCGTTTTAAAAGAGAGGGAAAAAATTGATTTGAAAGAGGAGGAAAGAGAAATGAGATTTTGATTTGGAAATATAAAGATATATATAAAAGGGATTGATTAAGGATAGATTTGTCATTTCAGTATTTTTTTACTGTTGTGGGCCTCGAAAATTACTCCTAACTCGCGCAAAATAAGTGCACATCACGCGTTTTGCCAGGTAGGACACGCGTGTTATTTATTAAAATGTTAGATAGTTAAAGTGTCTGATTGTGCACTGTGAAAGTTGGAGGTCAAAGTTGAAATTTAAAGCCAAGTTTAAAGTCCAATATATGTATTATGCCAATAAGAAATGAGTCCCAAATCCCAATACTCACCTCAAATGGCAAAATGGGTTGATATGGGGACAATTTAAGAAGATGGGTCCGAATAAAAGAACCCCCATTAACACATTGTTTCTGCTGATGACTCTCATCTTCTCGTACTGACACTGAAGATGCCTTACAAGTAATTCTCCTTCTCTGGTTTCCTTCAATCAAGCAAATAGGTTTTGCTCTACCAATGCAAATAGATGAAATGTTGCATAATTCAATCGCACCCATCAATCGAAACTTGTTATTCCCTGCATTCAAAGTTCATTTCTTGAAAAAACTTAACGCAAAATCAATAAATCATTACATATATAGAGAGAGTAGAGAGAGAAACTGTATATATAATATATAGAGAGAGAAACTGGTACTACTGGATTGCCGCCGGGAGAGGAACAAGTTTTGCAGGCAAAGGAGAGTGATGGTCGACTTGCCTAAGATGAAGTGCATTAGTTGCCATTTTTAGGGTTGTTATTTAAAACGTAACAAATATTCGCAAATGTATTTAAAATATAGCCACAATGTAAACAGAACGACCACATTTCTAGTATGGTAATTCAAGTTTTAATGTTTTGAATTGATAACTCAAAGTGGCGAAAGGTGGGTGAGTGGCTAAAAGTATAAATTTGGGAACTTTTGCAAATAGTAGTTAAATGTTCGTTTGATAGTTGATTAGAATTATGTCGATATTAAATAAGAGGAAATTTCTCTACTCTTATTTTATCTTATTTTATGCAGATATTAGTGATGTGAGATTTTGTTATTTCAATCTTCTATCATTATAAGATAATACACAGATTCATTCATAACTTATGCATTTAATTTTCAAATTCCAAACCAAACACAAGGAACTTTTTTTTTTCCGTTTTTCTTCGTGACACAAGGATTTAATACATGCATAACTCAAGCTGTTTAAATTGCCAAACACCAACATTTTTAAAGTGGGAATCTTCACTTTGTTTCACTATAATGTAATTTCGAGTATGTTTTAATTTCTTAAATATTTATTGTGCTTTTATTTGACTTTTTTTTTGTTCCCCTCTAGTGTAAGATATTTACATTGAAGCCTGACTAATATGAATTCGCACCACGTAAGAAGCGCTCCCTAGCAAAGATTTCTCCGCACCCACACTTTTTGTTATGTAGATGGAAGTTTGAGTGTCATCATCACTCCTGTTCATTTCATATTTCATACTTCATAGAAAATAGGGATGTATTTTATCACTCCATTGGTAAATACATTTTTTAAAGCTTTTATTGAGGATCAAAATATGAAACAAAAGTGATTTCAATTTGGTCATATGGATGTGTACAGCCAAACTTTTAAAAAAAGGGCAGCCTGATTGAAGAAGTATCCCACATTTACGATACGCAAGGTCCGGGGATGGGTCATACTCCCAAGTGGGTGTAACATAAGCAACCTACTATGATACAAGCATCAATAGTTCATTCCATGACTCAAACTCGTGACCAATAGGTCCCACGGAAATAACTTTACCATTCGTCCAAGATTTCCCTTCAAAAAAGACTGTACAAAAAAAAACATGATACAATTTTTTTTAACATTTCAGGTTACTGCAACTGAAACTTGTCCACTCCAACTACATGAAGCAACAACATTCGACATGACAGGATGGAATACAACATCGATGCAAGCCTCATTGTATGCCTTCATCTTTCTGATGAGCTTACAAGTATTCGAGTCGTAAACATAAATGTATCCATCAGAGGAACCAGATATTACTTTCTCACCATCCAAGCTGAAATTGCATTTTATGGGGAATCCAGAAACACTATGGCCTCCATATCTCCTGTACTTGTCAAGTCCAAATGGAGGTTTGGTAGAGAAAATTGCTATGTAGTTTCCATTTGACTGTGCTATAAATTTGGGATCAGAAGGATGACATCTTATGGAGGGACATGTATATGCTTCACCGTAAACCTGAAAATGTTCACGAAATTAGCCTTCTTTTACCGAAAACAGATTAGCATAATTTGGCAAATATGTGCTATGACATATATTTATTTTTTTGATAACCGAGAAATCCGTATGTGACCCACCCTTTGGACCAATCACAGCCTTCTAAACTCGGTGGATAATGGGCCCGCCCCTCTACTCTTCTCCACTTAAATACCGGGCTTCGCTTTGCATGGTGTGGGGCTTGAACCTGCGACATAAGCCACAAATCCTCCACCTTTTGCCACTTGAGCTAGGCCTTGGGGGTTATGTGCGATGACATATTCCTGAGTATGTGAATGTAGATGATTGACGTGCATGACATGACAAAAGATATCCTCACTTTCTTAATGGTCATGGATGTGCACAATTTCTCCTGAACTTCGACAAATGTGCAAATTAAGAATACAGAGGCAATAACGTAAGAGCAGAGAAAAAAAGATGGGGACAGAAGAAGAGACCCTTGACTGAAAGATGATAAGATTAGAAACTTCAAAGGGAGAGCCTGGAAAATGAAAAGAAGAAAAGAAAGGGGACAACAGGGAGAAGGACTATGATAGTCAACTGGATAATAGTGAATTTAGCTACATTTAGAGAATTGGAAATGTCATGTACGACTTCTGCACTGATTCAGTACATGGCAGATCATACGAAGGTGGTGATTTTTCTTTCTTTTTTTCCTAATAAGCATGCATTTCCAATTTTGCATAAACATTGATGAACACCTTCAGGCTTCAAACATTCTTGATTGTATGAACAATATCTACATTTCTAACAAGCATTAAGATGATGAAAATCACTCATGAAATGTGAAGGGAAATAACATCTTGACATTTTCACCTAATGACTACATAATTCATGACATGAAAAAACCAGAAGCATAAGGAAACAAAACCAAAAGGCATTAATGAAGAATTTTACCTGGTTAGATAGAGGGATTTCTCGTGAGACATCCCAAACCATAATTGAATTTTCACTAATATTGCTTTTGGATGTATCACTTGATGAAATTATTCGCTTTGCGTCAACTGTAAATTCAGCATCAAGGATAGGATCAGGATTTCGCACATATTGATGGACCACCTTCCCAGCTCTTATATCCCATATTTTAAGGTGACCTTTCGAACCTCCAGAGAGAAAGAGATTATAATTATCTGGATGAAATTTTACCACTCCAACAATTTGATCCTCATTGAAAACCTGGGTTTCAGTTCCTTTTTCAACATCAATCAACCTTGATGTGCAGTCATATCCACAAGAGAGAACAAATAGACCATATGGCGACCACTTCACATCTTTGACAGCCGCATGGTGACAATTAAGTACACGTGCTTTCTTCTGATCTCTGCTCCACACATTCCATATACAGACAGTTTGATCCATTCCGGCAGATGCTAGAAGGTGAGCTGCATGGTGAATAGCATACATGAATACAAGTATGCTATTGAATCAGCAAAGTATCACAAATCGGAAAATAAACAGTAAACATTATAGAGTTCACAACTAAATGATTTCATGTAAGTAATCAAGCGAATCATTGACTCACATCATTGTAAAAGAGTGAAAATTATTGTGCTTGGTTAACAAAGCATTCTTGGTATTTTAATACCTAAAGAGAGATTTTCTTCTTGGTTTTTGAATACCTAAAGCAAAAGATTTTCTTCTTGGTTTTTGAAAAGGCTAAAATTAATTATTTTTTTCCTACGTTATCCCAGAACTTCTAAAAGTTAGCCATTCTTTTCCACATTTTTTTATATTTTCCAACAAAGTCTCGATTCTTTTTGAGAAATTAGTTCTTTTCCTTATTGTTTTGGTAAAGAACAAGAAAACTACATCTATCTGATCCTTTTTTCGATAAATTTGGAAAGAGTATCCATCTTTCTAGATATCACAAGTAAACATACAAAGTACACCAAGGCCCAAGCAAATATCTGGAGCAGTTCATGTAACTAGATGATCCAGTCTCATCCTACTAAATGCATGAAGTGATGTAGTGTCACAGTGAAGTCTAATTTGTAGGGATTTGAAACCACAAGGGAGTTCTGAATCTATTTCAACATCAATGGCGGCAGGTAATCATCAGGACCTGGAGGCATCCATGCTAAAAAAACTATATGCCAATTTTGATAAATATGTTAATGATAAAAAGGACTTGCACAATATAAAAATCAATAGCAGTACTTTGGCAGGGTTTAACCACTCACCATGACTTGTAGACCACTGTACAGCATTAACTGATCTTTTATGTCCATCTAGAACTACAGACAGTCTTTCTGGCGAATGGATCATGTTCCCGTAGACTTTAGTTTGATCTCTCAAAGCTGACAAAATATTATGTGGCAGAACTGAATCCAAAATGCTCCCTAAAACTAAGGACAAAAAAACTCCAAATCATCAGTTGCAGATAAAACTCAAATTGAATGCAGAAGATCGAGAGAAAAGGTGCTAACTATTGCATAAAATATTACTATAAACACAACAAGAAAAGTTGCCGAGAGGTTCCTAGTTGCTTTCATGTTAGTAACCCTTGTTGAGCCTCCTTTGACACTCTGATGGGCACAGTGACATCCTCTCAAAACCAAAGATCTTCCTCGCAAAGACATCAATTGCAATGAAAAACTGATGAGTTGCTTAACAAACTTCCTTCCCTAAGGTGATTATTTTCCAAACGTCAATAGCTGGGTCCAGTAATTTTTCTACTGAGACTCTTGACAGTTGACATTAAAGCAACTGTTTAGATAATGTTATATGAATTACATTGCAAGAGAATAAAGGGAAAAAGTTCACTAAACATATGTGATGAGTGATCAGAAGCTAACCCCATAAATTTCACTTGCTTTTTCCAATCTGACCAGTATTTGAGTAGGTAAGGGGACTGATCTGGAGTCTATTGAAGGATGACCGACTTCACAAGCCAAAAAGAGTAGGGAAGGGAATTTCTGTGGATTTTATTGAAGGATACTGAACTCACAAGCCAAACTAGCCATTTTTCCAAATGGTGCCAAATAATCATCTACCAGTGCACTGCTGAGCCACTTCTTACAAACTAGGTTTCGGCAAATCAACCACTGATTATAACTTATCGTGTTACGGATTCCTTCTTGATTTCCACAGACAGTAGCGTTCGGACAAGGGTAGTTACTCTTATTCTTGACAAACAGCTCCACTAATGCAGGGTAGCAGCTAAGTGAAGGGATTAGTTATCTCAAGTGGAGGACTGACCGTCTGTATTAGTTGTAAGCTTATACACAACAAACTTTTTTTTTGAACATTATATCCAAAACAAACTTTGGGTCATGGGTTTCTCACAATTTAAGCTGGTGAAATGATAGTTAAGCATAAAGCAATCAGCACTATAAAGGTGGCAGGTTAATTAGGTTTTCAGCGGTAATAAGCAACAATAAGTCAATACTAACAGCACAGAATTTCTGGAAGAGCCCATCTTCATTCAATAATGCATCAATCTGCCAAAAACATCAAAGATAGTCCTCTCTTTTCTTCCCCTCTTACATGATGCTGCTCTTCTCCACCAGGACCTCTTCAGTTCCCTAGTTCTTTGGATTAATAAAAGGGTTGTGAATATGCTTCTCATTAGTAATAAAGGACTTATCCTTGCATAGAAAAATTGAAGGGGTCTTTTTTGGCAACAATTAAACATTTTAAATTCATTGACTTCTTATTTACTATTTTTTTTAAATGAAAGTGGTATAACATCAATATGCAAGTACCTCGACAAATCTACAAGCCTGTTACATACAACACACAAGCACAGGTCCCGGGTAATCCTATTTACCATGGTCAGAGCAGATGCCCTCACACTTATTGTTGCAGCTGTAAATTAAGCACTAAACCATTCCCTTCGCGTCAAATTCACCCTCTTCAAAGGAAAAGGATGACAAATTTCAGCCTTTTAGGCATAAATATTCTTCTAGTATTGTTCCAGTATTTGCAAATACTAGTTTGACAATGAGTATTTGAAAATATTGAACCTCACATGAAATATCAAAATATTGACATGAAGGTGTATGTAACACACTTATTCTTTCCAAGTGAACTTCATGTCCAGAAATAACTCCAACTTCTACATTTTTTTTTCTTTCAAGTACACTTTTTAAAGAAAACTTCAAAATAGATATTATCCAAAATGCCTAACTGTTGCAGCTGTGATTGGAACTTGGACCTCTGAGGGTATGTTTGGTATGGAGAAAAACATTTTCCAACAATTGTTTTTCAATTTTTCAATGTTCGGTTGGTAAATTTTTTGGAAAACATTTCTCTAGAAAAAACAAGTTCCTTAAAGATGAAGAAAATGACTTCCCTAATGGATGTAGAGAAAACAAGTTTTACAAGTGACATTCCACATTGATTGTATATTTGTATTCTGCCCACCCTCCAACACACTTCATTCTTCACCTTCACCCCATAGCCCTAATCTCCATTCCCACCTCCTATAGTATTTGCCTAGATTATGTACACATACTTTTTATTTACGTACCGAACACAAGAAAATGAGTAGGCAACATTTTCCTTCATACCGAATAACCCCAGTGTTATCAAAAGCAAAAAGCGCAAAAAAGCTCTAAGATCTGTTAGGACTTCAAGTACAAAACCAAGCATGAAACAAGCCATAAAGGAAGAAACAATACAAATATATATATAGATGTTTAGTCTGAGAGTAATAATTCTAAACATCAATGAGAAATATATGAACAAAAAATTGAATCTTTTTTATGATAAAGTGAAATCTCAATTTATTGGCAAGGGATAGAAACTTGATGCACACAAAGTCGCTCAACACGTTTTGACCCTCTCTAGGGCATAAGCACGTATTTGACAACAGTGACACTCCCTAAGTTGTTACTCGCTTAACTCCCATGTCTCAATCCTAAAACCATCCCCTTTTTAACAAATTCATCTTCTTTTAAACACAAGAGTATCATATACTTAACTTATATGAAATTTTTCAACACCAACCAAACACAGAGCTCATAACAAGTTCTCAGTTTAAGTAAAAAAGAGAGAGAGGGGCAAGAGAGCAGTTGCAAAACCTGGTGAACTGTTAGAGGAAAGTGTTGTGCTGGCGTCTGGAACTTTCTCCACTGAAGCCATGGCAGCTCGCTCTCTCTTAGAAATGTATCTTCCTGGAAGGGAAGCTTGCACTGGGGGATTCGTACTTGAATTAGAGTTGTAGAGTGGCAAAGGGTTGTTAACTTGGTGAAAATTCTCGAATCTGGCTCGTTTCGGCTGTGGCAAAATGGGTCTTTGAAGGTGAATTCCACCATTGTCGTCTTCTTCATCAGAGGTTCCGCCATAGACTTTACACAGAAGGTCCATTCGATCAAATTCGATCCCCCCAATTCAACAAGAATTCAATCGAGCTAAAATTAGGGGAAAATTGAGACGAATTTCTTCAATTGTTCATCAAAACGTTTGATTATACAGTATATTATTCTTAAGGGGCCTGATTGTAATAGTAGAAACTACTAATATTATTCTTAAGGGACTGAAATGTAAGAAAAGAAGACTTTTGGGACCTGGATTCCTGATTTCAGTTATTATAGCTGCTAACAGTTGTACTACCTTTCCAGAGGAATGTACAACTCATGTAAGTTTGGTCTTTACACTTTGTTTGGATGGTGATTATGTATTGTTTGATAATGTGCCGTATTATATTGTATTATTTTGATAAATATAATATTTGAACGAATTGTATCGTTCTCATCATTACATGATGTCATACATCAACAATTTGAAGGTTTTTTGAGCCGAGTCTGTCGTATAGGGCTTGCCTAGTGTGGCTTACATTTTCTATGTGGTTTGCAGGCTATTACTTAGTGAGAGTTTACCTAGTGTGCACAGAGTGTTCCTCCGAAGGGCAAAGGTTGTGACATAAAGATTGTAGCAGTTATAGGATATGAAACGAAATTATGATAAAAGGTAGGATAAATGATAAGATCTGATTATTAGTAAATAAATACAAGATGATAAAAAAAAAAGAAGAGAAGATAACAATATCATCACACCAATTAGTATTTTATAAAATGAAACTTTTATCCTTACGTAATAATGAATATAATGATACGATATAGTAAAATATAAATAATAACCAAAATAAATATTGTATTTAAATTAACAATAGAATACAAATTATCATATTAAGGAACCTAATTGTAATATTAGAAGCCCAAATTCCTCCACTCTTTTTTTTCATCCTTATATACACCTCATTCTGACTTTATCATTTGTATGAACTAAGTACAACTCATTAATTTGATGGTTTGTAGTTCTCTATACTGGCATATCAAAAGATCAGATATTCCAAGTAACCATAACATAATCACTTCTCCAGAATCACTTGATAGTAAAATTATAATTGTTTTATTCAGGAAAATATAATTTTGACTGGTTTAAGAGTCGCCACTTAATTTTTAGAGAAAAATCAAGAAAACTGATTTTCAAAAGATTAAAACAGGAAATCTAATGAAAATTTTAAAGGGGGCTCGAGGTTCTTATTAATATTCTAGGAAGGTTTTAAAAGCACCTAAAATATCCACTAATGTGGTTATCCGACGATTAACTATTTGGCTAAAATAATTTAACTTAGCTTGAATTGCAAACGTGAACTATTTTGTAGTTAGGACTATTTAAAAAAATATTAAAATTATCTAAGTGAAGTATTTTATAAATGTATTTATTTATTATTTTATTTTATATTTTAAAT
>JAJOOS010028692.1:0-10937 GCA_029582725.1 Solanum chiquidenum | reverse complement strand
TTTCCTATTTCGTTTAACCCCTCAGATACGTCGTTTAGACCCTAAATCATGAGGTTTTAGTCAGTTTAAGCCTAGAAACATAACTAGAACTTACCTAAGTCAAATCATTAATCAAACTTAGAAGAATTAGAACGCTAAGAGGATAAAAAAGATCAAGAACCCTAGTTCAAGAACGCAACAAGGTTCTATCAGTTCCAGTCCCGAAATCGAAAGATTTCTCCGTGGAATTCGTCACCAGGTATGTGGGATTTCACTAGTGGGTTCCTTTCACCCATTAGGTCCCTAGTTTTCAGTCAATTTCTTGATTCCATGATTATGAACAAACCTAGGGTTTCTAGAATTACACCAGATCATCAGGAATTAGTTATTAACATGTTCCAAATCAGATTATCATGTTATTGCTCAGTTTATTGCATGAATTTTAGAACCCTAGCTATGTATTTCTTTAGTTCTTAAATTACACATGCTAGGTCAGATATTTCAGTTATTCAGTTATACATGCCTCATTTATTAATGCATCAATATCAGTTTAATTGTTGCATACTCAGTTTGCATATTCAGTTCGAGCTATCCAGTATTTACAGAAATTCAGTCATAACCAGTTACCCATATAATCCATTGGGAGTAGCATAATACCGAGTTGGACCAGGGTTCAGCGTACGCATATAGTCCAGAACTACGAGCCACGTAGGTGTAAGTCCCCTCTGTGGGAAACATCAGTTTAGTGATCACACCAGTCATGCCTCTATACCTTTGGCCGGGTATATTGGGTCCTCTCGATGGGGAGTATACATCGGACTCCACATTTAGCTCATGTGGTTTTATTGTCGGTTAATAGTAGCTCCCACAGTTCAGTCAGACTCTATTGCATTGATCACATTTACAGTTCATTCAGTATTCAGTTAGCATGCTTTAAATTGGTCATTGCATTCAGTTAACTCAGATTTAGTAACTCATCTTATGCTTATTATTTCATTGTTTTATTTAGTTTTATGTTATTTCAGCTTTACTCTATCTTGCATGCTCAGTACCTTTCAAGTACTGACGCATACGTGCGCTACATCTTCTCATGATGTAGGTTCAGGTTCTCAGCATCCAGATCACGCTTAGATCGGTTCCCAATCTCCAGTTCAGCATAATCAATGGTGAGTCCTCATTCTCCGAGGACTTAACGGGTCGGATTAAATGGGGCGGGTCATTAAATGGTTTAAATGGATATATATTTGGTTCTTAAAATTTTGGTTAAAAATAAAAATTTCATGTCAGAAAATTTTAGTGAAAAAAATAATTAAATATGTTGAGTGACTTTCTGTACAAAAAAGACATAATTAAGTGACTTTTAAGTTGAAAATAAAAATTGAGTAACTTTTTGTAAAAAGAGTTGATAGTTGAATGACCATCAAAGTTATTAACTAAATAAAATGGAGGAGTAATGCTATAGTATTACCTAACAGAAATCCATCTGAATGACAGAAAATTGAAATTTCAAAAGCCTGTAGTTGAGGCCCACGCTATTGTTTTTATACAATTGAAATTATCCTCGAACTTTGAAAATATTTACCAAAAACACATGTGAGAAAGTATGTAAGAAATACACAAATGAGGGGCACAAACAAAACATAACGAAAGTGATGTTTAGTTTTTCATGATGATGTAAGTGAAGGATAATATTGTCAAAGACACAATAATTTTCACCATCCCCTATGTAGAGATAATGAATAAGTTTGGTAGTATTGCGGACTCGCACTTATTAAATAGGAGATATTTGATTAAAAAAGATAATTCAAAATTGGGATGCAAAAGAAAATGAGATTACAAAAATAGAAAATCGAATTCTCAACAACAAATTACTAGAGAATTGAATCCTCATCAACAAAATGAAATTTAGATAGTCAATCAACTGAACTATTAAGATTTATCATAATTATATTTGATTAGTTGAGATTTAAGACTAAAAATTTACGGATCGAAAATTTACTATACATCATCTTGTTAAGGATAAGATGAAAAATTTGGAGTTAAAATTATATATTAAATATAAAAGTAATTTATATTAATTAAAAAAAATGTCACATAAATTAAAACAGATAAATATTCTTCTTTTTTTATCTCCTGTCACACTATTTTTAAGACAATAATTATTTTTTAAAAAAAATGAAATGACATATATATCAATATTTAATCAAGTTTCAGTTCTGTACGTTGTGTTAGTGCAATTTTATAGCAATATTAAATTGGGATCTCTGTCTAACATTATCCCGCAATTTACTGAAATACAATTGTTACGATACATCTAGTAAATAGTGTGTCGTATACTTATTATTTTGAGGATTGTTGTATGTTTTCATTGATCTCAATAATCAAATATTATTTCTCCGTTTCAATTTATTTGTTTGATTTGATATATTAGAATTTTAAAAAGTAAAAAAGACGAAGCTTTTAAATTTTATGGTCTCAAACTAAAGATAAGTAGAATGTACCAAAATATTATTTAATCTTATGATATTAATTTTTAAACATACCATGTAAAAGTTAGAATTAAAGAGTAATAAAAAATATTCTTTTTTAAATGGATGAGAAAATAAGACAAACTTTTTTTTTATGAATAAAAAAATAAGACAAACAAATTGAAATTGATGGATTAATATCTTTTCAAACTAAACTTGTTTTAAATTTCATGGTGTTTTTATTACTTTTGGTGTCCGGAGCCCACATTGGAGCCCCAACTAAATTTGGATGGCACACTACAGGGCTTATTCGAAAGTGACGCTCACAACAAAATTTTCTTCATATCCAGGGCTCAAATTTGAGACATAAGTTAAGAATGAAGCAGTCTCACAATACCACCACAACCCATATTGTTAAAATTCATGGAGTTTTAAAAACAAAGTATTTATTTATTTTCTTTCCAGCTCTATCTTACATTTTTAAAAGTAATTTAGGAAAGTACTCTTTATAGTTTAGTTTTTAAATATCGTTATTAAGTGGAATTCAAAAAATCTAGTAACTGAAACAGTATTATGGTCACTCGGGTTGCAAAATTCTACTTCAACCAAGCAGGGCACTATATTGACTCAAACATAATCACTCGAACATCCTTCGTCGAAATACTATGTTATGCGATATATATTGATCAAAAATAACCGTTTAGATATATATACACTAAAATTTTGAATATTCTTAACAAAATTTCTAAATTTGTCGAACTTGAAAACAACTTCTGCCGACGCCTAATAAAGAGGAGATTAGCAACTAGAAATCAAGTACTCCAAAGTACCAATAAATAAAGAAGTTAAGCTAACTTAAAACTTGTTAATCACCAATTAGGTAATTACTCTATCTACCACATGCGTAGCTAGTGGTTAAACTTCAGAGGCGAAACCAAAATTTATAGTTTATTGATTCAAATATTTGTCACTGAATAGCAAAATGAACCTTTGACAAATGTATATGATTAAAAAAAACACTAAAATCTTCAATGTTGTTTGGTTTTGTTCTTATTCCAGTATTGTTTTTCCCATGATTCAACTTGTTTAATCGATTTTTCTTTTGTAACAAGAAGAGAGTGAAGATCTGCAGGACTAAATGGAGGTGGTATGTTGCAAGGTATCGCGTCGGAGGGGCCTTTAACCATAGATTCTGCCATGAACTTCTTTATCACTCCTTCAGCTGGACATGACATTACTTCTGAACAAAGTTCAATTGCTTTTTTAGGTACAGTGGGCTTGTATTTCAATAGCTTTGCGTACTCACTCAAGAGATGGAACATGTAGTCGTATACATAATCCATTTTGAGTTGTTCTTGAAGGAAATCATTTGCTGCCTTACCAATCTCCTGAGCCTGATTTGTTCACCAAAAAAAGTGTAGTCAAATTAACACAAGCATAAATGAGAGAATTGGCATTGTATACATTGAACTTTTGTAGGACTCTACAAGACGAGTTCTATTTCAATTATGGAGGTTACTATATTCCCTTAAAGAGGCACAAAGAATATCTCATAAACTCTTGGGTATTCATAAAGAGATGGAATATCTCGTAAACTCTTGAGATATTCATAAAGAGATCAAAATATGCTAGACTCTTCTTGATAATCAAATACTTCAAGAAGATCAACAAACACAAATCCTTTCACTAAATCATCCTATTTCGAGAAATACAGTACCACTAACGGTTCTTGGGAGAATTCTTAAGAAAAAAAGTTAAGGAATGAACAAATTTGTACTCACAATCTTGATGAATAAAATTATTCTTCTTATACTTTGTTTTGTGATTACAACATATTTTCATACTAGAGAAAATTTGTTGCAAATGGGGGATCCAAAATTTAACTTGTATGTTTGCACATTTGCTATTATGCGTTCAAAAGTTAGTGTGTGTTGAATTTCTAATGATTTCTCACATACACATTTATGCTCCGTCTAAAAAAAATACCGTGTTCAGTTGAAACGATTGAAACTACATTGCATAGATTAACGACATGCTCTTTCCACGGTGATAACTTCTTTTTGGATAGATATGTCCAGTGAAGTGGGGTCTAGGGAGGATAGAGTGTATGCAGACCTTATCACTACCTCGTGGAGGTACAGAGTGGTGAATGAACACGTGATTTTATCAATTGAAGTTTCAGCCTCTCCGGTGAATTTGGAAGTAAAATGTGAAAATAGATTACCTCTTTTTGATGAGTATTCCCCCAGTCAACAGCATGCTTGATAGATCGGCATTTGTCATGATTATTTACAGGCCAGTAATGTTTCAACGGCATCAAACCTCTGCTATAGAAATCGTAGTAGTATGGTTTTATAAGTAATGTAACAGAATCACAGGCCATAATGTATTTTTCACTCACGGACCATGTCTGTCCTTCAACATAAATCTTGTATCTGACATAAATTGCACACAAAAAAAAAACATTACAACATTTAGGATTGACGATATATATATTTAACAAACACTTAGGACATCGTCAATCATGAAAAAAAAAACTTCATTTTCATACCTGTGTTTGCACTGACTAGCTAAATTTGATTGCTTAAAACCTTGCTTCTGTTCTTTAATCCAGTCCTACATATGTTCAATTTGTTTACATTATTCTACCTCCCGTATTGTATTTGTATTTGTATTTCCTGACAATGAACGTAGATGATTCATTACCTGTTTATATATACGCGCATTCCAGTCCTGTTTTTCGGAAACATTGCACTTGAGCATTTCCATCCTGGTTCCAGCAACATAAGGATTGCCCTTCCAGTATGCATATGGTTCCCTCTTGCTCCATTTTAACTTCTCATTCGCTTTTTTTAACTCCTTTGACAATGTCTCCCAAGGCTTTATATTAATCTCTGCCCTAAACATTGTTTTTTTTTCGAACAAAAAGAGAAAGTTTAGGGATGATCAGAATCAATATTGCAAGCAAAGAGAGTAATTAGGGGTAACTATACCATCCCCAGAATGACCAATCAGGAAAAACAATATCCAAACTCGCGTCATTTCCACAGTATCGGAACAATGGTGGAGGAGCAGGGGCATTAGGGCGTCGATAGAATTTAGTCTCAGTAACTGTACTGTCACCACAATTGAACATCAGGTCCAAATCAGGTACTTTACCAGGGTACCTACGTAACATTTGTAAAATGCCCCATAATGTAAATGTGTCTCTGCTTTGAAATGACTCTCGATACGTTTCAACATATGCTCTTCCATCCACGATCACCAATCGAAAATCTGCATTACTTTTGCCTGCCATCACCATTTCTTTGGTGACTCCTGTTTCTCTCCAAGGCCATAGATCATCGTAGATCCAACGAAAGTAATCAGGACATGTAGATGATGATGAATTGGATTGATTTTGATTCGTGAACTTTAACGGGTAGTAAGAAGCAGGGCAAGTGTTTGTGAGGTTCCCATTTGTACAATTTAGTTGGATTTGTAGTTTCTTTTGGGGCTGTACTGAGACTGTTGGAGTTGTATCAGTGAGAATGGACTGTCAATCAACAAAAACAAGAGTATCAAGATTGAGTAGCTGAATACACACACATGGGAACCAGAGGCAGAGTCGGGATTAAGAGTTTAGGGGTTCAAATCCGCTACTATAGAGTGAAAAGCATTTCCACCACAGTCCCTTCCTTACCACTGAACCATCAATCAATTTTGTTAGGGGTTCATAAGTAATATACATATATATTTATTTAATTTTCTAATACAAATATAGGATCTACGAAAAAGCTACTGGTTTGTCCGAACCCACGAACCCCCACCTAGCTCCGCCTCTGATGGGAACACACACTATATAGTTATTTCATTCGATGATGTTTACCGTTTGAGCAACTATATCGTCTCATCTGTTCCACTAGATCATAAGCCTTGATGGTCTTCAACACATCAGCTAGTTTGGTTAAGCTAGTGCGATCTCAAGTATTTCCTATGTTCTATTTACATGATCTTACTTATTTAATCCGTTTCAAAAGAAATACTTATTTTTTAAAGTTGAAAATAATTTAACTTAAATATTTTAATTTACTCGATGAGATAAATTTTTATGGACACACAATTTAACACCTTTTAAAACTATATGGGGATTTTTGGTTGCAAGGATGAGGGGTTATCTCAATATAAAATTAAAGGCTAAATTTGTCTAGTGTTTGATTTTGTTGTATTAGATGAAGTCAAGCTAAAATTTATATACAAACTTATTAAATTATGTATGCCAATATAAAAGGTGAAGTTATCTTCCTCTTATTTTTTGGTTATTACCCTTACCCTTGAGTAACCTTATTTTGTACTTCGAAATTATCTTTCGAAATTTCAAAAGTTTTATAGTCATAAAAATATTATAGTATGTTTAAAATTGCATATTTTTCTTTAAAAAATTCCATGTCCAATCATGAATTGAAACGATTTGATCCATGAGAAAAGTATTCAATATACTTTTTGACCCGCTTTGTAATTCATTTCAGCCAAGTAATTTTTATATAAGTGTTAAAGAATGACAAAAGTCCTACATCGGTGGTTAATGAGATGGTGAACTCCTTATAAGGCTTGGGCAATCCTCCTTCCTTTGAGCTAGCTTTTGGGGTGTGAGCTAAACCTAAGACCTAATTTAACAATAAGCCAACAATCAATCCATTTTTTTAAACCTAGTTCATTTTGACCTGTACAAATTCAATCCAACTCATCCATTGTCACCTCTACAACATACACTTGGTGTACTTGCCATAGAAAAATTGTTTCATTGTCTCGTACACCACATTCTAAAATAACAATCATCATTTTTCGAAAATTAACTTAACTAATTTTAATTCATAATTAGATTAAATCAATTATATCTTTTACAAAAAAAAAAATCCAACATCTATAAAATGAAAATAAAAAAATACTACTATAAATTACAATTTTCATCATATCAATTTAATGATAAGCTTTGATTGGAATAAATTTTTTGACTAATTCAGTAGGCTACTAACAGCGAAGCCCGCTTGATTCAAATTAATCAAGTGTAGTATCAATAAACGATCAATTAATCAAGACATAGAAGTAGACAACGTAACATTGTTTTGATTAAGGAAAATGAACTTACATTAATTTCGAAGGAAGCACGGAAGAGGATAACTCCGATGAAGAGGAAAAGGAAGACGAGGATTATTACTGAAGATCTTACAGTACTAGTTTTCGTCTTAGTCGCCATTAATGGACTAAAATTGTGTTTATCAAACATAAACAATAAACTTGTTCATCTCAATGTAAAAAAATATATATAGCTGCTAATTATTATTTTTCTTTTATACTAAGTCTTAATTTATACCTCTTAGTGGGAATTTTATTTCTCTTTTATATTTCTGGTTTATTGCAATCTGTACAATATATATTTACATTTATATATTTAAAATAAAATAGGCTATTAGAGTATTCTCTAAAATTAAACATAATACTAATTATAGCTCCTACTTGTAATTAAGGTATAATGATATTAGTAAAAAGTTTAATGTATTACCAAATTTGCATAAGATTTAATTGTATATATATAGTTATCTAATAAATATGTAGCATATTATAATTGTATCAATGTACTTTGAGTTGATATATAAATAGGGATCTCTATATGAATATACTAAGCTCATAGTTTGTTTAAACTGCTTACCAAGAACAATTAAGGAATATTTATCACTGATGAATTGAATTATATGCAAATAATCAGAATGTACGAATAAGAAAATTATTAAATACTTTCATTTAAGTATCATGTATAGGGTCCACTTCATATTTTGATTCACTTATGATCAAGAAAATAAAAGTGGAAAAAAATTGAGTCGAGAATATGGTTGATCAAATTTTATTTTTTTAATAATACTCTAACAATTAGTATATTGTAATTCAAAATTATACTTTTAAAGTTAACCATATGTATTATTTATAGAAATATTAATCGTTGCGCTACCTCTTGTAAATCGTATAGTATACTTTCTATTTTGGAACCGTGTTCTGTTGTATGTTTTTCATTAATCTCAATAAACAAATATTTTCACCCCACACCAAAATAAATAAATAGTTCCCCCAATCCGAATATTAGGAGTAGTACTCTTTCCGATTCATATTATATGATGATGTTTGTTTTATATTTAGAGCTTGTTTAGATTGACTTTTGATTTTTAACTTACAAGTTGAAGGTATAAGTTAGAAGTTTTGACTCAATTTTTACTTTTTTTTATTCCATATTAAGTGAATTTATGAGGCACTGCACACTTATTAAGAAAAATATTTAAGGATATAATTCAAATCATATTTTTCACTATTGTCCTTTCTGAAATCATAAATATAATTTTGTACTCCATATTAAGTGAATTTATGAGTAAGTAGTGTAATTTATCTTCTAGAAAATATAAAACTTTATTAAAGGACACAAAATATTTCATTTTACTCGATGAGTTAAATTTGTATGGACAACAAATATTTTAACATATTTTAAACTATACATGGGTGATTGGATTGACTTAAAAGTTGGTCAAATCTACTTTTAAATCAGTTTTTTGACTTTTGGAAGTCTTTGATAAATATAAAAAATAATTTAAATAAGTTAGGAAGTGTTTGACATGATAAAAAATAACTTGAAATAAGTTTAAAATGATTTAAAATAAGTAAAAAACCAAAAGTAGATCTCCCCCTACTTTTATTTTTTGACTCAAAAGTCATTTCAATTTGATTATTTATTTTTAACTTAGAAGCCACTTTTTTTAAATCAATCCAAACGAAGTCTAAATGTGTCTAGTGTTTGATTTTGTTATTTTAGATAAAGTTAAGCTAAAATCTATATACAAACCTATTACATTATGTATGCCAATATACAAGGTGAAATTATCTTCTTCTCTTTTGGTTATTCCCTTGAATAACGTACCAAATGGTCCCGAAATTTCAAAAGTTTTACAGTCATAAAAATAATTCTACGTTTAAAATTACATGTATTTTTTTAAAAATATTGTCACTTTTAAAATTTTACATCCAATCATGAATTGAAATGATTTGATCCATGAGAAATTTCTTCAAAATATTTTTTGATCTGCATTTTAATCCATTTCAGTCTAAGTAAACTTTGTACTAATAAATAATTCATTAATTTTTTAATCCAGTTCTTCTTTACTCATCTAAATTCAGTTCAACCCGTCCATTATCTCTTCTTTCCAACATACACTTAGTGTACTCGCCATAGGAAAATTGTTTCATTGTCTCGTACGCCACATTCCAAAATAATTATCATCACTTTTCAAGAGTTTATAATTTAACTAATTTTTAATGTGAAATTAGATTAGATCAACTATATTTTTCAAAAAAAAATAAATCAAAATCTATAAGAAAAATACTACCATAACACTACAAAAAAAAGAGTAAATTACATGGAGATTTTTCTGGAGATTAATATGAAAATTTGCATGAAACTTATTTTCCTGCAAATTTTCATACTAATCCCCATGTAATTCACACTTTTCTTGTAGTGTATAAGTTACAACTTTTATCGTATCAATTTAATGTGTAGGATTAATAAGTTTTGCCAAAAAGAAGTAATTCGACTAATTCAAAAGGGCTACTATCAGTGAAGCCCGGCCGTTTACTCCAAATTAAATTATTTCTAAATATAAACAAGTATCATTCCAACAAAATAAAAGAAATTGCACCACACCAAACCATGAGAGTGCACACTATCGAAATTAAATTTTGCCAGACTCAATTATCATACATGTACGAAATACCTAGAATATTGTATAAATAAACGATCAATTAATCAGGATATCGAAGGAAAATGAACTTACATTAATATCGAAGGGAGCGCGGAGGAATCGCGTGGAGAGGATAACTCCGATGAAGAGGAAAAGGGAGACGAGGATTATTACTGAAGATCTTACGGTACTAGTTTTCGTCTTGGTCGCCATTAATGGACTGAAATTGTGTTTATCAAACATAAACATATAAATTTTTGCAGTCAATAAACTTGTTCATCTCAATGTACAAAAATATATATAGTTGCTAATTTTTTTTCTTCTATACTAAAAGTGTTAATTTATACCTCTTAGATTTTGGGGATTTTATTTCTCTTTCACATTGCTGGATTACTGTAATCTGTGTACAATGTATATATTTATTTAAGGGAAACTTACATAAATATACTATAAATAAAAAATATTTATCATTTATAGCAATAACATTTTTTTTTTACTTGATCACTTTTAATGCATGTATAATACACTATTAATTCATATTACAAAGAACAATTTATTATTTACATATAATACAAGTTTTATTGATGGATAATACATTTATCACACATTTTAATACAGTTATAATACAATGTGTCAACTTCTTACCAAATAAGCATAATATATTTTTAAAAATAATTATAATACATATATATTGCATACTTAATTCACTTTTAATACATATTGCAGATTTAAC
>JAJOOS010028690.1:0-10987 GCA_029582725.1 Solanum chiquidenum | reverse complement strand
AGGGATCGAGGGTAGGGGTGAAAAAATAAAAATTTGAAGTTGAAAATATTTTTAAAAAACAAACTTAAGTTTTTTTTTGGGGCGTGGGGGGCTGGTGGGGGGGGAGGGGGTGGGGAGTCGAGGGTAAGGGTGAAAAATTGAAATTTTGAAGTTGAAAATATTTTTTAACAACAAACTTAAAAAAAATAATTGGGGTGGGGGTTGGGGGGGCTGGTAGGGGGGTTGGGGGGAGGGGGGTGGTTGAGGGTAGGGATGAAAAAATGAAATTTTGAAGTTGAAAATATTTTTTTAAAATAAACTTAAATTTTTTTTTGGGGGTGGTGGGGCTGCTAGGGGAGTGGGTGGGGTCAAGGGTAAGGGTGAAAAAATGAAATTTTGAAGTTGAAAATATTTTTTAAAAATAAACTTAAATTTTTTTTTGGGGGGTGGGGGGCTGATAGGGGGTGTTCTTTAATTTGGGTCTTCGCCCGTTCTTGTGATCAGTTATGTTAACCCTCCTAAATCATTGAGAGGTCCTACATTCCAAAGCATAACCCTTGAATCCATAATTCAAATTCAAGGTAGAGTTAAGAGTTAAGAGTTAAGTCTTGAGAGTTCTTTCGAACATTTTGATAAAGTCCTTTTGAAGAGTCTTTTACAATTTCTAATAACTTGTTTCAAGACTCGAGCAAGTGAGTATGAGAGTGAGGAGAATGTATTCATGAGTCTACTTTGTTATCACGAGATCCTTCATATCATGAACCAAATTCATAATTCACATTCAAGAGAGAGTTAAGAGTAGAGTTCAAGAAAGTCTTTGAGTTCAATTGTGAATGGTTTGAGATCCATTATCGATTTGAGTTGAGTTTTGAGGAAGTAAGTAAAAGAATGAGAAGAGTCGTATGCATGAGTTCCATGTAGTTATGTAGACCTTCGAGTCGAGTCGTTCATGCTCATACATTCAGCATGGACTTCATAAATTGAGTATCATTGAGAGGAGTAGTATCTTCAAGTTCTAAGTCTTGAGTATTGAGTTCCTAATACCTTTTGAGATTTTATTCCTAATCATGGGACTATTACATATTACCCATGGAGTCCATGAGTTGAGTTGTTTATGCCCATAATTCTGCATGAACCCTGTGAGTTGAGCATTCTTGAAATAAGTTGTATCATTGAAGTTCTTGAGTTCTGAGTATTGAGTTCTATGTATGGTTATTGAAAACCTTGAATTGAGTCGTTCACGTCCATAATTCAGCATGAACCTTATTTTAAGAAGTCTTTTTACAAACGTTTTAACTTTGTTTTAATACTTAAGCTTTGAGTTGAGTAAATAGTAAGAGTAAAGTTCATTTTCTTTAAAATGATATACGGGAACTAAGTATTTCCAAGAGTAAATGTTTTCACATTTAAGATGAGAGGAAACTGAGATTTCCAAAAGAGTTTTGAGCAGTTTGAGTACCATCTCTTTTAAAAGAAAGATTTTTGAGTAATTATCTCAAATCAAAGAAAAAGTTATGTTTTTAAACATATGAGCTGAGTATTTTGGGAGTAGTATTGAGCATCGATATGGGGACGAGTTTGAGTTCAAATAACTCACGTCTCCATAAACCATGTAGCCATCATGGGTAGTAAATGATCATACTTTTTAGATGATTCCTTGAGTGCTTTTCAGCATAGACTAGTGGATCCACTTAGTTAAGGCGTTCTATATGACGGCAAAGTATAGGACAAATCTGGCAGCGTGGGCAAGACGTTGTATCATCACTTAGGCTCATAGTGGTGGTTGTTGATTAGAGAAACTCCCACAAAGTTATATTATATTTTATTATATATAAGTTGAGTTGTTATTGTATTCTTCAATACATTGAGTTGCTTTCTACTGTTTTAAAAGCTTTCCATATATTGCATGTGTATTGTTGCTTTATATTGAGTTAAGTATCCAGAGTTGAGTACCCAGAGTCGAGTATCATATCTTTGAGTTGAGTATCTAATCTTTGAGTTGAATATCTTATTCTTGAGTTGAGTTTAGTGAGTTTGAAAAGAGGTAAGTATGTTTCCTTTTATCAAGTTCAAGCTTATGTTATGCTTTAGAATTCCCCTTACATGCTCGTACATTCCGCGTACTGAGCCATTTGGCCTGCATTCTTTCATGATGCAGATACAAGTATTCAGGGTCATCAACAGGAGCTTCGTTGATACCACATGCAGTTCAAGTTAGTTATGGTGAGCCTCCTTGCTTTCAGAGGATTTCATTTACCTTTCAGTTATATCAGTTGTTAGGAGGTCGTGGATCTTGTCCCGACTTCCATCTTTGTCATTTAGAGGCTTCATAGATAGACTGTAGAGTTTCAGAAGTCTGTTCATTTATTTTATTAAATGTTTTAAAGACTTAAGTTGCCTATTTTATGGCGAGTTGAATAATTTATTTTTATTCAGAGTTTTCTTTTGAATTAAAACTTATATTTAAGTTTCATGAATTTATTCAATTTTTAAGCTTTTGCATGCTTGAGTTAGTCTTCCACTTGTAGTTAGCCGGGATGAGGGTTCGCTTGGGGACCTACAATGGTCTTCGAGTGCCGGCCACGTCCAGGGTGTAGATTCGGGTCGTGACAAAATCAACTCTTCTATTTTTCTTCTCTATCCAACATTCTAATCAACTCATAAAATGGAATAGATTATAGATTATGGAGAATACACTTGTTAGTCCTTTTCCATAAAACAGTCAATAACGGTCTCAACAAAAAGAAAAAGTTGGCCTTATCAAATTTTGTCCTAATATATACTAGGTATCTGGCATCTATCTAAGTGGAAAGGTCCTTTAGAACCTCTAGGAAGTTGTTGGAAGGAAAGGTATACCATTGCAACATTGCTCTTAGTAGTAAGCTTAACTAGGACGTCTGCTACTTGATTTGTCTCTCTGTAGCAGTGTTATCTATAGTGTGTAACATTGGCTTGTTTCATCATTTGGGAAACGTCTTCAATGATATTCTTCAGCTTGAAGTTGGAAGTCTTACTATCTCTTTTAATAGGTTTGTAACCAAAAGTGAATCCAGTTCGATGGTCAAACCGCTGAATCTATTTAAAATGCACCAGTAGGTACCAAAAAATGTTGCTTGAGCTTCTGCAGTGTTGGTGCTGACACATTTTACAGGGATTTGACGTCATGCTTGACCCTGTACTCATGAAGATTTGTATAAATTGTATGGATTGTCTATTGTGATAGTTGATTGAGTATCCTGCTTGTTGTTGTTGTTGTTGCTAGTTCCTGCCTTTTTTGAAAATATCAACCCAGGAACTTGTTGCTTATCAATGTGCAATAATTTCTTTGCTTCAGATGGTAGATATTGATAACGATGATATTGAATAATATTTGCAGAAAGGAACACATAATTAGCTAAAAGAATCCGCAACTTGGTTGACTTCTCTCAGTGTGTGTTCTATTTGTATGTGTCCCCTCCTCATCCACTTTTTAATCTTCTTGACCTCCATGCTTATATTTCAAGGGAATTTCCACTTATCCTTCAGTATATTTTTCATAGATAATCGAAGAATCAGTCTCTATTATAAGAGGTAGATATTGATGGCTCACACAATATTCCAACTCCTTTCTATTGCTTTTGCCTCAGCACATAGGCTAGTAGTGTTAATCATGACATTAGTAGTAGCATAAATAAACTCTCCCATAATATCTCGGATACGAAAGGTCCACGAGCTGGGGTCTGGATTTTCATTAGAGGAGCCATTAATATTGCATTTCTACATTCAGTGGGAGGACAGTTCCAGCTAACAGGTTTGCAACACTTGGGATAGTTTTTCATACTACTCATTTTTGTTTTCATCCAGTGTCCGGTATATGCATTGAGGTATAACTAAATTCAGATTAACTCTGAGAAGTCCCACATTTACTATGAAGTATATTCATATGCAGGGGCAATCCAATAACATTGATAGTATGGAAATCTTTTTTTTTTAGCATTTTGAGATGAAAGTTCTTCTTGAAGTTGATTATCATCTCCTCAACTACAATAAGGACTTAATTCATTTAAAAACCCTTTCCGAAAATGGACGATCCCATTCAACTTAACTAAAAGAACTAGACTTCCTACAAGATTATCCCCATGTATCATGAGAAGGATTTATGTTTGAAAGAAGGCATTTGCAGTTCATCAAACCTGTATGTTCCAAAAGCTTCCTTACGGAGTTCTGAAGGATTAAAAAGAAGAAGATATGATTCTAACCTCCAAGACTCATTTAGCTAAAGCATCCGCATCATGATTACCCTTCCTAAAGCATTGTTAGACCTTAATGTTCAGTGTGCTTAAAATCTGTCTAATCTATCGAATGATATATATTTATACACAGTAATTGCCAAGACACTTAGCTCTTGCCTCGCGACATCTCAATTATGAACAAGGAATCACATTCTAAGGTAAACCAGCTGAGGCTATTGATATGTTGGATTCAATTGACAATTGAATGCTGAGATTTCATGGACTATTACTTAAGTATACATCGCTGGAAGAAATCATTACCAACATGACTTTCTCATTTTGCTAAAAAATTACAACTACATTTATCGATGTTAGGCTAAACATTCGATTCTCTCAAAATATGGAGAACATAGCAAACCTCCTTCATTGACGGCCTACCAGATGGTGATGCTTCAGTACACATCAGTCCTAGCTTAAAAACACCTCTCATTTGTTCCACATTACTTGTTTCCATGATTTCTTCATCAAGGGCCTCAACAATGAACTTCCCATCTCTGTAATTCTGTTGAGCCCATTGTGCTAGATTCATTTGCTCCTCTCTGAGAATGGGTTGTCTCCCTGTTGTTAATTCTAATAGCACCACTCCGAAGCTATATATATCTGTCTTTATATTCACTCTGAATGTCGAGGCATACTCTGTGAGGACCAGACATTAAAAAATATTAGAGTTGGATAAATTCTTTTGAGAATTCATGAGGTGTGATATATATTTGAACTGTAATATACCTGGTGCAATGTAACCAAATGTTCCAGCAATAGCAGAAGCTGTCTCAGGATCATCATCCCTCCTGGATAGTATTTTTGCTAATCCAAAATCTGCTATTTTTGCATTGAATTCTGAGTCCAGAAGTATATTGCTGGACTTAATGTCTCTATGAATGATGGGTCGAGTACAGTCGTGGTGCATATAGCTGAGTCCTTGAGCTGCACCAGTGGCTATTTTTAATCTCTTTTGCCAATCCAGGGCTGGGGTACTACTTTGACCGGGTGATGCTGCTCTTTTCTTTCTGTGAAGCCATTTGTCGAGGCTTTGTTTCTCAAAGTATTCATAGACTAGAAGCTTTCTGTCTAAACTTGATATGCAACAGATGAGCTTGACAATGTTGTTGTGTCGAATGCTACCAAGTGTTCTAACTTCTGCCAGGAACTCCTTTTGGGGTCTTCCCCCTGATTTTTCTCCATGCCCTATGCTTTTAACAGCATAAGTATTGCCTGTTTGGTCGATCACAACTCGATAGACCTTTCCTGATCCTCCATTTCCTATAATGTTTTCGTCTTTCAAGCTAGACAAAATGTCTTCTGTAGTCACCTTCAACTTTTGAAATGAAATGAACTTCTTGTTATCTTTGACTTTCTGCTTCTTTGTTTTCCACCAACGCATTCTGGTTCTGTAAAAGATCCATAGTAACAGTATAGCTACTCCAACTCCTACAATAGGAATAATGATAATCAAGTGATTTGGTCTCGAAAGGTTTCGAACCTCGTCACCAGAGAAGCAGCTTGGTAGGCCAGGGACGGATAAGTTGTTGGATGTAGAGCAAAGATTGGACTCGTCAAAGCATTTCTCTTTGTATGTAAACCTCACAAATTCAGTAGAAATTCTTCCTGAGAATTTGTTGAAACAAAGCCTTAAAGTATTTCTAGTTCTAAGATGTTGTATACTTTTTGAAATGTCTCCTGATAACTGATTATAAGACAAATCCAGAGAATCCATTAGAAGTAAATCCCTAAATTGCTTTGGTATAGAACCAGTCAATTGGTTATGTGAAAGATTCACATCGTATAAACTAAACAAGTCCATTTCATCAGGTATCACACCGGACAAGTAGTTGTAACTTAGCGACAAGTGAATCAATTGGTTCAATTGGAACAACTTGCTTGTAATTGAACCACTGAGAGAATTATGTGACAGATCCAATTTCACAAGATTTTTCAAGTTTCCAATATCTTCTGGTATCGAACCGTTCAAGTGATTCTCAGAAAGATCAAGATATTCCAGTTGAGATGATATTTGTTTTGGCATCTCACCAGACAACATGTTACCATTAAGATACAAACTGAGTAATTGTTTCATCCCAAACAACTCACCTGGAATCCGGTCTCTCAAAGAATTATTGGACAAGTCCAAATGTTGTAACATTGAGCAATCTTTCAGGCCTACTGGTATAGTTCCTGAAATGTTGTTGTTGGAGAGATCAATGAAGGTAATGTTCTTGAGCTGGCATATTAGTTTTGATGGAATTGTTCCAGTAAGGTTATTTTCTCCAAGGTTTAGTTCTGTCACTACCATGTAGTCTATGCATGAAACTCCCGACCAAGTGCATGGTGAAGAATTCAAATTCCATGACTGAAGGAACTCCGAATCCCTCCAGTGTCGTTTCAAGCTTAGTAATATGGACCGTTCCCTGACCGAAAATTGTAAGGTTTCTTGGAAAAACAGGCAAATTAGGAAGAAGATTTGCAAGTTAAGCAAAAAACGGTTAGATCTTGATTGGAGCATATTAAAAATGATGCTTCCTTGTGTTTCTTTTCATATGGTAATGAAGACTGAAGTCATTATGAATTTATAAAGAAGTCATATTTCAATGATAAAATTTGTGTGGAACACGAACGATCAAGTCAACCTAGTAGCTGACCCGTGAAACAGCAAGGAAAACAAAAGGATAATGCAACGCCATTGGGGTGGGGACTGGAATAGGATAGTAAGTCAACTTTGCTAGCATTTCCCATTCATAGTCGGTTACAATTTTTGTCCATGTTGACTGACTTGTGTTGTATGATACACGATTGGTAATTTAAAACAAGAGATTGTAGAGAATAATGAGGTAGTTACTACTTACTAACAACAAACTCATTCAACTAACAATTCTTTTCTTTTCACCGAAAGTTGCTCAATCAAGAATTTTCCTCACTTAACTTTCTTTTATAACTTCAAAATTACTTTACTAGGTATATTTCATTTAAAAAATCACTCAACCAATTTAAATGACTTTTTAATTTAATTTTGTTTAATTATAAATAAGACCTTTAACGTTGATAGTGCACAAAGAAACACTTTAACTATTTAAAATTTAAACAAAAAAAACACTTGAGTATTTCAGGCAAAACACGTGATATACAAATGCTCGATGTGGATAGGTGAACCACTCAATTGCTGCCAATTAACTAAAATAAATACACCTAAATTTTAAAAATAATAAAAATAAATTATACTTGATATAGAATTAGGGAAAGTGAAAACAAATCCAATTTTAGGAAAAAGATTACTACGCTCTTCTCTTCTTTCTTCTAAAAAAAACACTAATCTAAAATTTTAAATTCATGCCCCTTATATTCAAGGGAAAAGGGTTAAAAATACCCTCAACGTATTGAAAATTGCTCAAAAATGCCCTCCTTCCACCTATCAGATCAAAAATGCCCTCAAAGTTATTTTTAGGGTTAAAAATACCCTTCTTTAACAGAATTATGACATGGCATAAATGAGTTTTTGAATCAAACACATGGCTTTAAAGTATTGGTCCACTTGAATTTTTGATACAATTTTAAAGATCCAACCCATGAATGAATAAACCCAACCATTATACAGACGGCAATTTTGAAGGCATTGGCTTTAAATTAAGAACTTCTGCCTTATTCACCCCAGAAAGGTATGTTGAAAATATGCATAATTTAATCCATCACAAGTTAAAGATATTGTCTGTTCTTTCGACAATAAAATGGTTTTTTTTAAATTGAAAAAGTTTTATGTTTATTCGAATCAATTAGCCATTTTATCAGTACAAATCTGGATAGTAATGGTGCACTACATATTTATGAGAGATTATTGACAGCTTCATCCCAAATGAAAAAAAAAACTATTGACAACACCCACAAATCTGGATAATATTTATGACAGCTTCACCCTAAAAGGAAAAAATAAACTATTGACAACACCCACAAATCTGACTATTCTCCATTGATAGTGAGTGATAGATAAATAGCTTCTGACTATTCTCCATTGATAGTGATAGATAAATAGCTTGAGTAAGAGTAGGAGCATATGAAGAGAGAAGCAATTTTCCTAAGACCAGAAGCGATTCGCATGCTTGAGGCTATTTTTCAATTCAGAAACATGAATCCTCCGATAAACTTTAAAAATATGGACAAATTGAAGATGCCATTAGTGTCTTCAAAATAGCTGGGTTATATTAAAAATGGTTGGATTTATTCATTCATGGATCGGATCTTTTTAGTTGGGTTAAATATTCATGTGGACCAATATTTTAAAGCCATGTGTTTAATTTAAAAACTCATTTATGCCCTAGGTGGAAGGAGGATAATTTAAAGCAATTTTCAATATGTTGAGGGAATTTTTAACCCTTTTCCCTATATTCCATCAAAGAAAAAAATGTTATGTGTTGAAATTTCATATACTAGAATGGTTACCTATTCTTCTTCCTCAATTTAGTGAAGGTATCAAACTTCAACACTTTACCAACAAGAATTTGCATATTGTTGGTGAGATGCTCAAGTCAATATGGAAATCACTAGAGAAAACTAATGTTTTGGTTGCAAAATTATTTCAGAGCAGCCCATACATATGGAAAGACATGAGGATCAATGAACTTTTACTTCTTTTCTTTAGTTTGAAGTGTATTTGTGCTTTAAGTTGTCAGATACTTAATGAAAAACAGGATACTTTGTGTATTGTAATTGTCATAGTGAGTAGCAAATTACAATTACGAATTTTTGGAGGACAAAAAATAAACCTAGAGGGCTAAAAATTATCAAGTAAAATGGTGCACTTTAACTGTTTGATAAATTGTCTGAATGAATTTTTCAGAGATTTTTGTTAAGTTTGAGTAGCAATCTGATACCTATTAAAATGTAAGGAGTCTCATCAGTATGGATTGGACTCGTTGATTGAGAGTCTTCGGAATAGCTATTACTGCTTCAGCACATTGTGTCTTGGAATGGCGTACTAGACTGCAAATTGCAGTTGGTGCTGCCCGAGGTCTATGTTACATGCATCACGAGTGCTCCCCGCCAATCATTCATCGTGACATAAGTGCAGTAATATCCTTTTAGACCAGATTTTGGACTAGCTAAGATTTTGGCTAAGTGGGGAGAGACAGAGACTGCTTCTGCTATCGCTGGCACGTTTGGTTACCTAGCTCCAGGTATATTTCACTGTTCTCATATTGAAATAAACAATAACACACCAGAGTGTACGTATGTATCGTGTTTCTTATTGATTTTATCCTAATACCTTGTTATTCTAATTGGAATTTCAGAGTATGCATACATGTCGAAAGTGAATGTCAAGATTGATGTCTACAGCTTTGGTGTGGTGTTATTGGAGCTGGTTACCGGGAGAGAACCAATTAACGGAGACGAGCATATAAACCTTGCACAATGGGCATGGAACCACCATGAAGAAGGCAATCTAGTGGTTGATGCTATTGATGAAGAAATCAAGGAAGCATGTTTCTTGAACGAAATGAGTTCCATGTTCAAGTTGGGGTTTATTTGCACTAGTACTATCCCTTCTACTAGGCCTTCCATGAAGGAAGTCCTGCAAATTCTATTACTCGGCCTTACTACTTCTTCCTAGCAAATTCTTAGTAGTAAGCTTAGCTAGGACGTCTGCTACTTGATTTGCCTTTCTATAGCAGTTGTTAGCTGTAGCCTGTAACATTGGCTTGGTTCATCATTTGGGAAACGTCTTCAATGATATTCTTCACCTTAAAGTTGGCAGTCTTATTATATCTTTTAATATGATGGTAACCAAAAGTGAATCCAGTTCAATGGTGAAACCACTGAATCCATTTTGGATGCACCAGTCAATACCAAAAAATGTTGCTTGAGCTTCTGCAGTGTTGCTGCTGCCACATTTAACTGGGATTTGACATCATGCTTGACCCTGTACCCTCATTAGCCCGCCCTCCGTCAGGGGCATCACATACACCCTCTCCTCTTAACACTCGGGGCTCCTCACTTTCTTCTCCTATTCCGACGTGGGATTTGCCTAAGATGTCATGTGCACCTCATCTTCAGAAGCTTATGAACCTAAAAGTCTGTCAGTCCTACTTGCTCAATGCCTGTTGGAAATTCATGCGGTCTATTGAAGAATATACCTAATTGCATCTACAGGTTGGGAAATAGGAGATTAGCCTTTCATGCTATCGTCTCCTTTTGAGAATGATGAAGGGACAGACTAATTATCCATCGAGTATTGATCCGTTTGCCACTAGCTCTAGGAGATGTTCTATAGCAATATAGATTGAAAAATATTAATATGTTTATTTTGGGTAAAGAACACATTATTGTAAAATCCAGTGGGTCATATATTAGCTTGTTTGGACGGTTGTTACTTATTATATTGTATTCTATTGTTAGTTTAAATTCAATAATTATTTTAATTTTTATTATATTGTATGGTTAAGTAACATGTTAGGTAACAACGAAAAGTCCTATTTTGCGTAACAACCCATCAATTTGGTGTGTTCACCCTCTTCATTTTTTCCTCATTTTGTGTTTACTTGTTATTTTATAATCGGGATAATGCATAAGTACCCCCCTAGGCTATGACCGAAATCCCAGAGATACTTAAACTTAACTAGGGTCCTATTACCCTCCTGAACTCATTTTTTTTGTATTTTTGTGCACCTTTTGTGCTGATGTGGCACGTTCAGCCACCCAAGTTGGTTGTGTTTGTACACACTCGCCCGCCACGTGTGTAAATGTTATTTTTTAAT
>JAJOOS010028688.1:0-12076 GCA_029582725.1 Solanum chiquidenum | reverse complement strand
TATAAACTTGACTTAAAAAAACATTAAATAAAGAGGTACAAAGATAAGTTACCTAGTTTCTGAAAGACGTGAAACCTAAAATAGAGACAATTAAATAGGAATAAAAAGAGTATAATGTACAAAAAAAAATAGAAATAGAAAACATTACTCAAGCCCGTAACCGTTTTTCTCAATAGTGAACAACGATTGTTGGACAAATGGAGTATTAATTCATGTTCATAGGTTAAATTAATTAATTAAAATAAATTAATTTATTTTTATTTATAAACTTGACTTAAAAAAACATTAAATAAAGAGGTACAAAGATAAGTTACCTAGTTTCTGAAAGACGTGAAACCTAAAATAGAGACAATTAAATAGGAATAAAAAGAGTATAATGTACAAAAAAAAATAGAAATAGAAAACATTACTCAAGCCCGTAACCGTTTTTCTCAATAGTGAACAACGATTGTTGGACAAATGGAGTATTAATTCATGTTCATAGGTTAAATTAATTAATTAAAATAAATTAATTTATTTTTATTTATAAACTTGACTTAAAAAAACATTAAATAAAGAGGTACAAAGATAAGTTACCTAGTTTCTGAAAGACGTGAAACCTAAAATAGAGACAATTAAATAGTAATAAAAAGAGTATAATGTACAAAAAAAAATAGAAATAGAAAACATTACTCAAGCCCGTAACCGTTTTTCTCAATAATCGCCGTTCCCCCACCCCACCCCCACCCCCACCATAACAGACGCGAATGCCACCCAACTCAACAAAACTGCTCAACAGCTTATATAATATCATATTCACATACCCACCCAACCCCCCCAAAACCACCCACCCGTTCTTCGCTCCTCTTCTCCGTTTTACAAATCTGTTCGGAGCGAAGAAGTTGCAGAGTAGAATATCTAGATAGAGAAACACATATAGAGAGAGAAAAAGAGAATACCCACACCACTCTCCTTTTCTCTCTATATCATATTATATATATATATGTTGAACATTCACCTTCAGATATAGCTACATACACAAATATACCGGAGGTTTTGGCGTGGTTGATCTCCTTTCCTGCCGTTCGTATTCCGATTGCAGATCTCGAGATTCCACCGGAGGATCAATTAATTGTCATTTCTTTGTAAAAAAGGAATTCAACTTCGTTATTGAGATTTTTGGCTTACATTTTCATTGACGGAGGAGCATTGGAGTGTGTTGCTGTTCGGAGGAGGTTGAATGTGATGCAAGTATTGTAGAGAATAGTTTTTCAATTAGCTGAAAGTATGGATGATAGAGGAGGATCGTTCGTGGCGGTGAGGAGGATATCTCAAGGACTTGAAAGAGGCAATGCTTGTCATACAACTTCTGGTATATTTACCTTTTTACTTTACCTAACAGTACAAACATTCGCTCATTTCTCTCTCTATATATCGATATTTCTCTCTCTGTCTCTATCTCTCTCTGTTTTTGCTGTTACTATCGGTGTATTTCTGTCTGTATGTATTACCGATTGGTCTCCGTCTATGTCAGGAGTAAATTAATTGAGGTTTTGGATCTGTGAATTGAAAAATTAGGTGCATTCATGCCTACTTGCATTGATATGTGTGGTGAGTTTTCATCTGCTGCTTAATTCATTTTCTTTCCCTGAAATTTTGGTGTCGGACCTACCGTTTGGATAATTAACAGATTCATGCATTTTGTTTGGATAAGATCGGTTTCATAGAGTTACTTTGTGATTTACCAGTACTGAAGTTTTCTGTAGATAAAGCTGTCCCAGAGCATATTTTGAACATGTCTGGGCTACCTTAAGAGGAATCAGATGTTAGTACCGGAGTTTGGTTTTATTCAGTTTGTGTAGATTTTACAACAATTACTTTGGTTGTGGAGAAAGAATTACTTTGTTTATATAACTGAGTTACTGTAAGTAAGTTCGGGTAAAATGGATTTTGATTTTTGATTGGTTATGGTGGATGGTTTTGTTGCTAGAGGAGTTGCTTAGAAAGGATGACCTTGCTAGTTGTAAATATTTTGAGTATGGTTTACAGTTTTTTCTGCTTCCTATGAACTAGTTGTTTTACTGAGGGTCATGTCTTTTCTTAGTCTTCTCAATTGATCTATGAAGAATGTATTGACATAGATTTTTCCTTTTCACATAGTGTCTCACATGCACAAGAGAGAGAGAGAAAAAAATACAGTTGTTTGTGCTCACGCATTGTGATTTATTATTCTGTAGATATAGATATATAGGGCATGGAATCCTTGTAAATAGTTGCCTATTTCTTTTCCAAGAAAAGCCATTTACTGCTGTCACATGGCTATAGATCTCACTGCTATTTATGCCTTGTGCCTTTTGGTTGATCTACTATTGAGTTTTCTCCATAGGAATTGCAGGAAGTGTGTCTTAATTGACTGAATCAATCCAGCATATTCTCACAGTGGACAGAGATAACTAGGAAATATTAGTACAGTTACGTGATTCATATTAATTTTTTGGGAATGGTGCTGGATACATCTTTTATCTTTAATGAAGTTAAGTAGGGGCTTAACAGAGTATGTTGTCTTTAACTATTTATATCAGAGGATGGTCCACTTTTCTTCTTGTGTTCTACTTATCATGATTTTGGTTCATCGTGCTTAGAATTCTCCATTAATCTGTTCTGTTTTTAGTGTTTGCTTGCCCGTAGGAGAAAGATATCTAGTTCTATAATTCATCATTAGGTGCTGAACTTCAGCTCTATTCGATGTTGATATTAGAACTTTTTCTTATATAAAAAAAATAGAACTTTATGGTCATATAAAAGTTGTATACCAAGCTCTAGCTAGACCTTTAAAGCTAGTTGATATTCATCTGTGGGTAAGCTCATTTTATAGAATCCACATTTTGGGTAACATGAACTGATTGGATATTGTTTTTTTCACCTTTTCCGGAACCATATATTCCATTAGTTGATCTCCAATGTAGCTTTATCGAATTGTACAACTAGATATTTTTTTTACAAACATTTTAAAATCCTATTTGCCTCGTATATTTGCAGGAAACAGTCTGCTAATATGGCCTTGATTTTATCCATATAGAATGCATTTCCTCCTTACTCTATCAAGATTGTTGACTAAATCAAATCCGCTTAAGGATACTTATGTAGCCACTAAAACACTAACCCAAGCAGCAAGTGTCCTTCACAATTTCTGTTGAATCACTACAGCCCATGATGCTTAGGTTGTATCATAAGAACACATTTTATGTTTATTTCCATTTTCATGTCATGTGCTGTAGTTTATTTGTATCATACTTTCCTGATAATGTAATTGAGGCATTGAGCATACTCGTCGCATTGTTTAATGTTGACAGTATTATACCCGATAATGACCAAACTTTTCTCATCATATGTGACATGTTTCTAGAAAGAAGTGTTTCTTTATCTGGCATCTGCATTCCAGTCTCGCTTATAATAGAGGCATTTCATTATTGGAAAATCTAGGATTTCCATTTTCTTTTGCCAATCATTTTATTTTGTTACAGCGGAGGTTGTGGCAGGATCAGCAGCATGGCTAGGCAAAGGCCTTTCATGTGTTTGTGTTCAAAGGAGGGAGAGCGATGCTCGTCCATCATTTGATTTAACTCCATCCCAGGTAATATGTTTGTGGAGGTTATATTAAGTTTATATTTCCTGCTTGCTGAATACTGAGAATGTCATAAGACACAATGAAGTAGTATGCATTTCAGTCTGCAGTATAATAGAAGTCCTGTTGTGTGCAGTACTAGTTTGTGTTTTTAATGTTGTTCTTACTTCTCTTGTTGAGTAGACAAATGTGCCCATGTGCATCTGGATATGCTGTGATTTTTATTTCTAACTGTGCCATGTCTTAGGCACAAGTGATTTGTCTAAATTTTCTGGCTTTCCACTTTAATGAGATTGCCCATAACTCTCTAGTTGGCGTCTGCGCACTTCTTCAAAATTTCTTGTTTTCTTCTTTTGAAATGTCATGCACAAGAATTAGCTTAGCCATGGTAAGGAAGTATGGAATGGCTTCTACATATTGGATGCTAATGATGGTTTTTCCATACTTTGTTAATCTCAGGAGGAATGTTTGCTAAGGCTACAAAACCGTATAGATGTTGCATATGATAGTTTAATCCCTGAACATCAGGTACCTTCTGTGCAAGACATCTTAGTTGTTTGCAATAGCTTAATATCTGTAAGATTTTGGCATTTCATTCAGGTATGACATTCTTGTTTCTCAATATTTTTCTTTGTTTTTGACCTAAAGGAAGCTTTAAAAGCTTTGTGGAAAGTTGCCTTTCCTGAGGAACAACTTCGTGGTTTGATATCTGAACAGTGGAAGGAAATGGGCTGGCAAGGAAAAGATCCATCTACTGACTTTAGGTATATCAGCACCTCACTCCGCCCAAAATTTAAATGAAGAAAAAAGGAGGATATTCTCAGGCTTTTTAACATCTTTCTGATAATTTGCCTTTCTGCCTATTGCAATCTTATGTTGGTTTTAAGTTGTTTGATTGATTCTGTAGGGGTGGTGGATTTATATCACTGGAGAACTTGTTATATTTTGCGAGGAATTTCCCGGTATGTCCTCTTTCCTCACTCTTTTTATGGAGAATGATATGTCAAACCTTCTAAGCATATGTATGCATACTGGTAAGAATGAGAACATTACTAGGAAAAGATAACTTTTAGTGTCAAAATTGGCTGTTATTTTGTGCGATGGGAGACCTGACAGTTCTAGGTTCTTTTTTTCTAAGCAGGTATTGAGAATTTGCATCCTGAGATTGTAGCTATTCAAACTGTTATGTTACGCCTGAATTACTTCACTACGTCTGCCGCACGCCTTTTCTTTCCCCTATGCATTGAAACATATGGTTTTTTAATTGCTTACTCAACCCAGAAATTGTGGTAGTTGTTGAGGGGGTGGGGGTGGGGATGGGTTATGGTAGGCGCATACTTAATGATGTATGATTATCTCTGGATTTCTTTATGATGTTCTACACAATCTAAGTAGGCACCTAGTCATCATCTCTCGGTGATAGCAGCATATAAAAAACTGCTGGAAAAGTATTTCTGGCATTAATTATTTAGTGTTTAAGGGTGAAATGTACTTTAATGGAATAAATCAGGCACAATGCTTTAGAACTTGGATGACCAAGAAGGAAAAAAGGTTTATAACTTGGTTGACCAAGAAGGAACAAACAAAAAAGGGCTTTATTGTCATCTAGTATCTCTTTGTTTCTTGTAAAATTGGATAAATGTTTGTTAATCAGACTATGAAATCGCTAATCTTCATGCGCGTCAAGGGAGGGATAGTCTTGTGAAAGGGTCCTATCCTCCAACCATAAGGTTGGGGTTTCAAATCACCAAGGGAGCGAAGTGGGAAAAGTTGTTGTTCTCCTTGTTTTTTTTGTTTTTTTTTGGTGTTTGGGTGGGTGGGGTTCGGAGTGGGGGTACCTATAAATAAAAAACAAATCTATGTGCAACAATATTTTCCCACTCCCTAACTTTTGCTGGATCATATATATTTAGTTGGAAAGTTGTGTATTTGGAGACCCTCAAAGTTAGCACAAAATTATGCCTTGGATGTCAAATCTGAATTGGTTTTGTGATGTTGGATTGCGTGACATGATGACGTAAGTGGTTTATATATCGTATGTATCCTAACTAGAAAAGTTACATTCAGGAGAAGGTACAGATATTTGTCTTAAACAATAATCATTTAATTTAGAAGTTAAGTGTTTTTCAATTACTTTTCTCTATGGTAAGCCTTGAAGAAAATCACGGAATGGATGATCGGCATAATGAACTTTGATAGATCTATTAAATACTTTTCAGAAAAGATTGGCTAGATTGGCTTGATGTTTGATGAATTTCTTAAAATAATTCTGCCTAAATTGCAAAAAAAATTCTCCCTTTGAATAACTTGCTCAGGTGAATATGAGGCATTCAAATTTGTACAATTAAATTTGAAATGTGGTCCTATTATTCAGGCATCTATGAATCAACAAAACTGATCTGTCCCACTCTGTATCTTGTCATTTTATGTGAAATATTTGAGTGTCTACTATTAGCAAAACAAAGGGCTTTGTGTTAACTTGGAGAAAGATTCACGAGAGCATACTATAACATCCATGAACAAAAATTCAGCAATTTTGTTTTTACCACACCAACAATTATCTAAATAAGTGCACATTATCATCTTGATTTTATGTGAAATAATTGGTAATCTGTGAATGACAGATTGTTCAGAAGTAAGTTTCAGTTAACCAGTAGAATGCTTATTCGACGTACAAGCAGTATAAAGTTCTAGATTCATCTATTTATTCTCTTTTCGTAATTTTATTTGCAGAAATCTTTCCAGGATCTTCTCCGAAAGCAGGAAGGTGATAGAGCAATTTGGGAATACCCATTCGCTGTTGCTGGCGTCAATATCACATTTATGCTTATCCAGATGCTCGATCTGGAAGCTTGTACGTGTACCACATCTACACTCTTTTATATACTCAAAGTTGTGAAGTCTCGACAAAATTCCAGACTATATGCTTTTAAGTAGGCCCTTCTAATGAAAAATGAGATTTGAGTTTCTAACAATCAATACAGAGTTTGTCATGCACAAGTATATAGTCCAACCAAAGATGCTTAATTCTCCCTGCAAACTTGTTTGGATATATGTAATTAATTGTGTTTTTATCTCTGCAGTAAAACCTAGAAATCTGGTTGGAGCTACTTTTTTGAAGTTTCTTGCAGGTACATTTTTTTTTAGATCCGTCTCTACTTTCAGGTTTTCATAAAGATCTGCTAATTTCTCTTTCATTTGGATGCATTCATTACTGCGTGTAGATGTGTCTTTTTGTTTCTACTTCTCTTCTGTGTTAAATAAGAGAAGTCAGTGAATCTCCATTTAGTCCTTCACAAATGTGAAGTCGTACTTTCATCTGCATTTATCCGTTGCTCTTCTAAGCAAAGTTGTTTCCTTTTTACAGAAAATGAATCAGCGTTTGATCTGCTATATTGCATCACATTTAAGCTGATGGATAATCAGTGGCTTGCCATGCGCGCATCATATATGGACTTCAATGTATGTATTTTCAGCTTACTGATATTCAGTTATGGATATGGAATGATCAAATTCTGCTGCTACCTAATCCGGTTCTTTTGCATTTGAAAAAGTTTTCATGTCTCTTTCACTTAAATGTTTTCTTAATTGTTTCACTTTGGCTAGCATTATCTTATTATCAAAGAGATGTGAAATCCTTGGCAACAGAGCAGCCTGCAATTTTGCTTTTACTGACGATTGTGGTTTCTGAGTAACATGTTTGTTGTGACTCTTTATTGGTGTATTTATCTAGTTGGTATTGGGTTCAATCAGAGAAATTCACTATGGATATCTTACTACTTGGTAGTACACTACATGTGAATTTAGAGTCCTGATTTTAGATATGCTATGTTCTTGCAGGCGGTCATGAAGGCTACTCGTCGTCAACTAGAAGAGGAGCTTCTGCAAGAAGACATTACACGGCTAGAAGATTTACCATCATACAACCTTCTTAGTCGATAGTGTTTGTAGGCATGACTTTTAAGAAAATGAGAATATGGTTTTCCGTATGCATGTTTTGTGGCATTTATTGGTGGTGTTGTTACGTAATAGATTTTGATGGGTGGGTGTTACTTTGTAGAAGTCAGCGGATAGGGAAAATGGGGATTAATGTTAGAGCAAGTACAATGTTATTCCCTTGTTTCTTGAATTTGGAAAGGGTCACACCTGATGATTGGTCTCAGTAGGAATTCAAAGATTGCCTTCAGAGACTACCTTTCTCTTTAATTAACTCGTAAGGTGGTAACCATCAATAGTCTGTCTATAAACAAGACTTTAGACCAAGACGTGTCCGTGTAAACTGACTGATCCTTGAAAGAGATTGCGATATCAACGTGACCTATATTCATCTTATATCTTGAATCCTGTTGGAATATAATTAAATTTGAACGGCTTCAATGGTTGCCTTCCGACCCACTTATGACTTGTGAGGTCATGTCAAAAGGAGGATCCATCTTGGGATGTACACTTGCCCAAAACAGAGTGTTCCCTAACCGAAGATTGTTAGTGTCAAGTCAACTTACAACATCTGTTGATTAAGCAGTCACCTCAACACAACCTGGGTCTTTTGTATTATAGCACCAAATTAGTGCGCATTACTCAGCATACAGTAACAACCCTTTCTAGCATAAACCGGCTGATGTGTACTTGCCAACCCATGAGCAGTGAGAACCAAGTATCGACAGCCTGAACTATGGACAATTCTTAAGTGCAAGAATTCTACATTTCAACTGTGGCAGTTATTCCACGCCTTCATTTTCTATTTTATTTATATTGGCTATTTTCAGTGTACACCTAACAAGAAATAAATAGGCCAAACTTCACACTGGTTTTTATGCTAGCAGAGGCCAAGCTCCAAAATACTGACCTCTTTCAGACCAAAGTCGATTGCAGCAACAACGTGATTATGAACCAAAACTCAAACGCACAAGCACTAAAGTTACCAAATCTTAGTGCATATTGCACACAAACATGGTCATTTACCATTTATAGCCACAGCATACAGTTAAGGAACATTGTTTAACGTTACACTGATTTTTGAAACAAAATTTTAAGATGCTTTTTTCTTTTAAAAAGAATTAAGAAAAATGTGAAGCAAACAAATGATGAAAGCTCACACTTGATTTAAACGGAAACACAAAAACAAAAAAGATCAAATATCACACCATTAAGTCTCAAATACCAAACTTCTAGACTCAAATGACATACAAAATTCATAAGTTAAAACCAAACAGGCAAGACCATATAGAGTTCTAAATTCATAAAACTTTTTTATTCATAGATCCATGAGTGAAGGCTGCTCTGCCACTCTGCAATTCCTTCAGGGAACCAAAGAGCAATCTCCTTCCTAGCACTCTCAACAGCATCACTTCCATGAATAACATTCCTGTAATCAAACAGGTCAGGGTCTTGGACTTCAGCACTATGGTTAAGGTCGGGGCAATAAGCAAAAACAACAGTGAACTGAAAAATAGTAACATCACCAGGCTTCTATTACAGAGAAGGGAAATAAACATTAATGTTTTACCTGCCAATGTCAATAGCAAAATCACCACGGATGGTACCAGCAGCCGACTCCAAGGGGTTGGTTGCTCCAATGATCTTCCTGCCAGTGGCAACTACACCCTTACCCTCCCAGACCATAGCAACAACAGGTCCAGAAACAATATACTCAACAAGCCCATTAAAGAAAGGCTTAGCAGACAAGTCTGCATAATGCTTCTCAGCAAATGCACGGTCCACAGTGATGAGCTTCAGGCCTATATACACGCAAAGTAAAAAATACAACTCAAATCAACAATTATAGTAAAAAAACAAATATAAATTCAAAATCCTACATTACAAAGAGAATTCTTCTAACTGTAACAATTGACACATTAGCTGGATAATGTATCATTTGCAAAGAGCAATAATAATTACGCAAAGAGGCAAAGGAAACATACTAGACAGTTCCAATCCATATTACTCTTATTTGTAAAAGAAACAAATCTCAACTGAAAAATCATTACGGTGTGGGTCCTGACTAATCATAAGTTTTTTGTGCTGTAATTGGGACACTAAATAAATCGAGTACTAAATTAATCATACTTTGTAATAATTGATTAAATTTTACCTTTCAAAGAGAATCCTTTCTTCTCAAATCTGCCGATAATCTCACCAACCTGAAGCATAACATTCAAATGAGTACACAGTAAGAAGAAAAAAAAGCTGTCGTTACAAGGATTAGTAAACCTACATACAAAATTGACAATATATAAGATTTATTAAACAAAAATACACACTGAATCAAAGCTCAAAGTAATAGATCTAAAAGAAACACGATTTAGGAAGACGAACCAGGCCACGTTGGACACCGTCAGGTTTGATCATGATGAAAGTCTGCTCCATTTTTGCTTCTTTGATGTTTGCTCAAGTATGGTGTGTGGATTAGCAAATAACAGTACGCGGCACTTTGGTGAAAAGACGGAGAAGAGGTATTTATACGGTAACGGATCGGTGGCACTTTACACAGTAAACCCTAATTGTTCGATGGAATATTCTCGGGTTTTTTTTTCTTTTTGGTTTGGTTTTAACCCGAATGAAAGCCCATAGGAAAATTCGCCATGCCAGAACCCAGCAATAAACGTATCTCGGTTTTGAAATCGTTGAACATACAATGATACAAATATTTGATGTAATGAAAAAAGGAAAATGTAAGTCGTAAGTTGGAGATCATATTTTGGTTAAGATGCTCGGAGACTATTCTATTTTAAATTTTATTTCATGTCTATATAAAAAATAATATATTCCTTTGAAGATATATCTCAAAAAAATTCATAAATTCATAAACTATTCAAAAAGAGATTGAAATATGGCCATATTCTTTTTGACAATCAAATACTTTCTTTCTTGAAGATTTGTTAAGTAAATCCTTGACATATAATAAGATTAAAACTCATTGATCATATAGAACTTATATTAAGTGAGAACAGTTAAATAACCTAATATTTTTTACTATGTATAAACTAACAAATATGGTGCAGCGAGAGGTAGCTTTAGAAGTTTTGGGTTCAAGTCCTGGATTAAAAAAATTCTTGATAGGAGCGCTTTCTTCTAAATAGAGACTTACGCAGGATGAATCCAAATTAGTTGAACTTCAATATGGATACCGAAAACCAAATGATAAATAAAAAATGAATAGAGCATATCATGGAAGCTTTACCAAGGAATTACCCAATGGGATTGATTCTTATATTGAAATCCTAACCTTAAAATAGACATTCACTTGGTACTAGAATCAAATATTCTCCACTTTGTAAAAGTTGAAATTGACCTTAAGAGTAACTAGGACCAATTTAGTCACGTTTTCATGTTCCAATTGAACATTGTCCATTTATAGTATTATCTATGTTCGATATTAATGATAACCTTCATTATATTAATATTATTTTTATTATTAGTAATAGGTTATTAATGCGTAGAAAATCTACGAGTCAAGCATAGCTCATAAGAAAGTAAATAAAGTTACAAACTGCCTTAGAACTTAGAAGGAATTAAAAAAAAATTAGAGTTTTATTGTGTACCCCTTGGTTATGTAATTTTATCTTTTGAAAATATATGTACATTTAGGTATTATGTATTTTAGGCAAATTGTAGGAAAAAAACCTTTTGATGCATGAATCAAATTTATACAAAATATTGATGGTAAAATATTCTTATGATGTTTTTGATATAAAAGAAACATAAAATATTCTCCAGAAAAACAAGGAGGAAATGATTTTATGTGGCCACTTTTGAATAGATAGGAAAATGATATTTTTTTAGATTTTTCTTTTTAATGTTTTCCAATTTATATTTTTTTCTTTCTCCAAATTATTGAATAGGATTTCGATTTTCAACATACAAAACACACCTATATTAACATGTAAAAATATCTAAGTCCTATCCAAATTATTGAATAGGACTTCAATTTTTCCACATTAAAAACACACTTGTATTAACATATGAAAATATCCAAGTCCTATCCAAATTATTGAATAGGACTTCAATTTTTCCACATACAAAACACACTTGTATTTACATGTAAAAATATCTAAGTCCTATCCAAATTATTCCCATCCATTGCTTGCCCCGGCCCAGCCCAATTAAATTGATTCTACTAGGCCCAAAAGCAAATTCAGCCTCAATGGCCCAAACCAACGGTCAAACATATTCTCACTCAACCATTTCAAACACAGTTTCCCATGCCATCAAACACTGCGTTAGTGTTCGAACAATACTTGAGTTGAAATCTTAAAGTTAAATTATTTTTCGCAGTTTAATTATGTATAAGAATGAAATAGAAACAAAAATTAGTTTATAGTCTAGTGGTACATGTAAGGGTTATCCCAGGATTAATTATTCTGGGATTAGTTATCCTGAGATAACTTATCCCATCATGTATATGGGATAACTTATTCCATCACTATGGTATAAATGGAGGGATAAGTTATCCCAAAACATGACAACCAAACA